>RJWT010011615.1:0-23132 GCA_004365215.1 Cuniculus paca
CTGCTGCGTCCCTCTCCCCTGCTCTACCCACCCAGGGCACTAAGGGCTCTGATGGAACGGGGGCAGGATGGGGATGGAGGGCTTTGTCCTCTTGAACTTCAGCCCACTCAGATGGGCACCTCCCCAGCCCTGTGCAGCCAGCCCAGCTGGGGACCAAAGGGAAAATAGGTCCAGAGAGGGACAGCACTTTGATCCAGGTCACACAGTAAGGCTGGCTCACGCCAGTTCCCCCTGACCCTCTTCCCAGCCTGCCTCCAAAGGAGTCAGGGCCACAAGGGGTTCCTAGAGATGGCACAACCCCCACCTCTTCCCCTCCTGGCCCCATGTCATGGCCACTCATTGAGTCACAGCTGCTCAGAGAGGGCCTGGGCAGGTCTGCAAGGGAGGGGCTGTAGGCTGACCCTTGCTAGAGAAACATGGGCTGCAGAAAAAGCTGGGGGACTGACCCCCAGCAAAGATAGGGTAAGGAATGGGCAAATGAAGTCGGCATATACTTGCCCTCAGCTCTGGAAGGAGAAAGGATCTGGGTGGCCGAGGAGGGCAGATGCACCCCTAGCCTTGCAGAACTCTGCAGCCTGGATCATCCTGGCTCGGGGCAGAGGGACCTGATTCAGCTTCATCTTCCTGTCCTGCCAAGGGTCTGCCCTGCCCTGGAGTGGCCCTGGCCCTCAGCTGCTGTCTGGCCTGGTCTCTAGTGGAGAAGTATGGCTGCACTGGCCCCGACCTCCCAGCATCCCAGGGTCCTTGTGCTGGTGGCACAGAGACAGGCAGGAGCTCCAGAAGAGGGATGACTACTTGGACCCAAGCACCTGGACAGGACCATGGAAATTACGTGCTGATCTCCCCAGGTGGGCTAAGTCCCGTGCTGATCCTTCACAAGCGTGTTCTCCTGTGACAGCCCGCGCAGTAAACTGAGGCTCAGAGAGGTGTGCAGACTTGACTACCTTCCCTAGTAGCTGGCAGGGTTTGCTAGGCCCCTCTGGCCCCAGAATTTGTAATCTCTCTCTCCTGCCACTCCTGCTTCCCACCTGCGGCATGACCACTGACCTGGAAATGATGGGTGGTGTGGGCAGGTGGCCACGAACAGGGCAGGGGCAGAGGACTGAGAAAGATGGCTAGGGTGACAGGTAGGTCCAGGCGGAGGGACCAGCCTGAGCAGAGGGCGTGGCTTCCTAAAGGTGGGATATGGTGGGTGGGGAGGGGAAGGGGAGGTGGCCGGGCCACCCCAGTGCAGGCCTGAGAAGTGGGCCAGGCTCTGTAAGGGCAAGATGCTGCTTTTCTGACCTGCCCCAGCCCAGCTCTGAGCCCTGCACATAGGAGGTGCTCCCCGAGCCCCTGAAGTTTGTCCACACAAGGGTCGCTCTCCTCCGGGGGACCTGGGAGGCCCCAGGCCACTTCCAGTGAAAAGCATCTGGCGATCCCGTTCTGGCTACCACCATTGGGGTGGGGTGGTCAGGGCCGAAGGGGTGTTTTCTGTCCCCAGCAGGTGCCCACCTCTCTCTCCCTCGTGCCAGCTCCAAACCAACCTAGCTGCCACCAGCACAACAGGAGCTGTTGGCACAGCAGCGGGCAGGGGACACAGGAGGAGTCCCCAGCTACAGGCCACGCTGTGCCCTCCGCACCCTCCCGTGCACAGGACAGAGCTTGCCCAGCCCCTGGGCAGCAGACTGGAGCCTCCCCAGCCTTTCATCTGGTAGCCAGACCCTCAGGCCCGGGGGCCTTCCCCACCTCCTGAACCCTTCCGGCCCAGGGAAAACACGCCTCCCCTGGTGCTCTGGGCCCCGAGCTCGGAGCCCCGGGCTGGGCCGCCAGCATCCAGAGCCAAGAACCACAAGCTCAGCCAGAGAAAAGGGGCCTGGGAACGGCTCACCCACGGAGGTGCTGTTGAATCTGTCCCTGCCCCCCTCGTCGGGTGTCAGAGTGATTTATGGGCAGATGCTGAGAGAAGAGGCTGAGGAAAATAAGCAGCTCGAGGCATCTCCGGCCCCTGCCACAGGCTCAGGAGAAAGGCGAAGGACCTCCTGCTGCGTGACCTTGGCCAGGTCCCTTCCCTCTCTGGGCCTCTGCTGCCTTTGAAATGTGTCTGAAAAGCAGCCCCAAAGCATGGAATTGCCAGGAAGATCCGAGAAGTTGGATGTCAAGCACCCAGCTCAGAGCCTGGCCCGGAGCAGGTCAGGCCGTGTTCCTGCTCCCAAACCCTCAGTGGCCCCCACACTGCCTCAGTCTGATCTTATTCCCCTCTGACTTCCTCTGCAGTCCCCTTCTCTCCTTACTCCTCTCCAGCCCCTGGCGCTAGTGGCCCCTGCCTAGAACTCTCCCTCCTCCACCATGACCACGGGCTTGCTTCCTCACAGCCGCACTGCTCTGCACAGTGCCGCCTCCCTTGGGAGGTCTTCCTGGGCAACCTGACTAGAATCTGCACCTCCCTATCAATACTCCCTGCACCAGGGAATACGCTGTTTCAGGCTGTTTTTAATCAAGAACCGTAAACCAGCACCGACAGCATACACCTGTAACCCTGGCTACTCAGGAGGCTGAGACAGGTGGATGGCAAAGTTAGAGGCCAGCCTGGACCACTAAGAAAGACTGTCAGAAGGAAATCTTTAAAAAGCCTGAGGCAGCAGCTCATGGTAGAGCACCCCTGAGTTTCATTCCCAGTGCAACCAAAAAATAAAAACAAAACATCTCCTTGATATTTGCCACCACCTGATAAACCCCACCGTGCAAATCTTGCTTATTTGCTTGTCGCTGCTCCCCGAAGTGAGGGCCAGTGCTATGGGGCAGAGGGCTTTGCTTTCTTTTATTTATGTCAGATCCCTTTGCAGCACCTGGCACAAAGGAGATGTCCGAGAAGCCTTGTGGATGGGCGGGAAGGAGGGAAGGTGGGCAATGGGACTTTGGAAATAGGAAGCAGTGGCTGAAGGCCGGGGACTTCTCCCAGGGCAGTCCCTGGAGGAGGGTCAGCATTTGCCAGTCCGGGCGCAGCCCGATGCCTGGGACAGGCGTGGCCAGTGGACATGGAAAAGCGGCGAGGCCAGGCCTAGAGGAGAGCTTCTGGTGGTGGGCAGGGCTGAAATATAAAATTGCAGCTGCTGCATGAATTTTTAAAGATTGGGGGCGGCTTAAAAGAAAGGACGCTACCAGAGCCTTGACGAAGCCCCCTGGTGTAGGAAGTAACTGTCAACCACATGGTAACCCAGATAATGACTGTGATTAAGATGAGGTTTAGCTCTGAACTTCCTGTACCACAGCAATCAAGGAAACAGTGATCAGCTAAATACTTCACGTTGTAGGACCAAAACACGCACCAGTCCCTACAAAGATTTTTTCAGATGCTGAAATCTCAGAGAGATTTATCCCATAGTTTCCACAGTGGGAAGAGGGCAGGAGCCATGAGAACGAGGTGCCCTCGTGGAACCGTCCTTTGCATCTGCCACTCCATGCCAGGGACAGTGCCCAATCATCACTCGCTCTCCCTTCAGCAGTTCTGGCCAGGCAGGGACCTGGCAGCGTGAAGTGACTCCCTGGGACCACTGGGATTCAGACCGGAGACCACCAGTTTGAAGGCATTACAGGGTGGGAGGTGCCCAGGAGTGGGCAGAGGTGGGGAGAGGGGCGCACAGGGCCGGTGCTGGGTGAGGGCGTCAGCACAGGAGGCCTCGGAGGTGACCCTCTCCCCCAGCACAGCGGCCACAGCCCCTCGGGCCTCTGCAGCCACACTGCGGCCGAGGATGAGACCCTGCTGCAGATAACCTGGTATCTCTGAGCTGTGGGGCGGGGAAGCCTTGTAGAGTGAGGGACGTGGACACTTTGCCAGAATCAAAGCCTTGAGGTTCCAACTTCTTCCTTAGAGAAGCTAATCCTGGTCGCCTTGAAGACCCCCTTCTCCACTGGGTCGGAGGGTGTGCGAAACAGCCGCACACAGATTTGGACCACTTCCCTCCTCTGCGCTAGAGCCCCCCATGGCTTCCCACTGCTCTCACAATTTAATCTGCTTCCTCAGCCTGGTGTTCACACACCATGAGACAGCACGGCGCACTCCAAACTGAGAGCAAACCTTGGCCCTCCCTCTCTCCTATGTGACCCTGGGCAGGTTACTACATCTCTCTGGAACATTTCATCTCCTTTATCTGAAACACAGACGTGCAAATGGTGTCTGCTGGGAGCTTGAAATACATTGGTGAGTGTGAGAGGCTGGCGTGTGCCTGTGATGCTCCTGGTGACCTCGTGATGCTTCTCCTCACCCGCTCTGTATCCCAGCTGCTGCAGCCCAGGGAGGGCGATGTGCGCTCTCGGCAGGTGCAGCTGCAGTCAGGGCTTCTGTTCTCAGCTTTGCTTTCCATCTTGTGGAGTGGGTGCTGGGCAGAGGTGTGGACGATGCCCTGGCCATGCAGGGCCTGGGAAAGGGCTTTGATCGCCTGGGGTGGAGGTGGACAGCAAATAGGCAGAACTGCAGCCCTGGCAATGAGAGTGATTGTGACCTTGACCAGGGCCACAGAGCTGGCAAAAGGAGATGCCCGGGACCACCCCTCATGTACCCTGTCGTGGCAAGGCAGAGGCCCAAGAGTTGGGGCTTAGTTTAGAACATGCAGCCCCAATTTTTTCAGTTAAACTTCTTATTCTTTTCACCCCAGTGGTCACTGAGGTCCTCCCTGGGCTGGCTCTCATGTGGAAATGGAAACAGACTTGTTGGAGTCAATACAAACTGGGCCACCCAGGGTGACCAGTGCTGTCCCAGAGGGAGCCCGGGGACTGAGGGCATCAAATTGGGGCTTTCTATGCCTGGAGAGAGCAGGGAGCACTTCCCAGAGACAGACAGTTAAAAACCACAGAAGTGCCCAGGTTGCCCAAGAGCAGCAGGAGTAATGACACAGGCAAAGGCCTGGGCATGGGAAGGAAGACGGTGTGGTGTTAAGTGTGGATGCGGAACAGGGAGGCAGAATGGCAGGGAGGGGATGGAGCATGGAGAGCAGCAGGCTGGGGAGGGGTGGGGGCCAGCTGGGGGCACAGTCCACACCAGGCCAGGAGGGTTGGTTGGTCCTGCAGGCAGTGGTGGGCAGGAGAATGGTGAGGTCCTCTCCAGCTCTAGCATCAGAATCTCTGGAGAACTGGTAAAAGTACAGCTTTCGGGCACCTGCCCTCAGGGTTTGTGACAAATAGGTCTAGGATAGTGCTGAGAGATGGCATTTCTAAACATGCAGGAGAAAGTGGGGAATGATGGGGCTGTATTTCATGGAGATAAGAACTCAGAGGATTCAGAGGATTGGAGGATGAGGAGGGGAGATGCTCCCAGGGAACCAGCAGGAACTTGACCAGGCGTTGTCAATCTGCAGCCAGACTTGAGGCCAGGGGGTGGCCTCTGTCTGTGGAGGGAAAAGAGAGGATCCTGGGAAACAGCGGGCCTTGCTCTGATATGGGGACCTCCCTCCGCCCAGGCCTGGCATAACCGGAGCCCCAGCTAGGCAGTGGCTGGCTCTTTTCCCAGGAAGCCCCCAAGTACTCTACCTCCAGCTGCTACTGCCCAGGGGGTGGGAACTGGGACGGGGATCTGCAGTCAGAGCTGGAACTCAGTGCGGCTGGCCTCCAGCTCCTTGTGACCTTGGACAAGCCACCTCCCCCCAGCTTCCAGTGCCCACTGCACAGAGCCATGAGGGGGCTGTGGGGTGTGAGAGCCGGAGTAACGGTGTGACCCTGTTTCATCCTGAGTTGCTATTTTTATCATTACTATTATCATTTCAGGGAAAGGAACCTTATAGGAGCACATAATGTTTAAACCCCGGAATTATGAAGCTTTGCATTTTGGACAAGATAGCAGATTTATGTGAAAATATATGTGATAGCACCGTAGGACATGGGGTATCAGAGACCCACTGTAATGCGGCTCCTGGCGCAAGGTGTCGGTTAGGGTCTTGGGGCCAGGATGCGAGCTCTTCCGCACAGACTAAATATTTGGTCTTCCCCTTCCCCAGCTTGCCAGGGCCCTGGACCTACTCTGGTGAGGACAGCAGGAGGACCGGCCTCCCTTGGGGCTGGCCTTGGGGGTGCTTCGGATGGATTGCAGCAGGCCTTGCTCCACCACTGGAGCCTTACTGTAGGCCAGCCCCTCCGAGGCCCCAGCACCGCCAGGGAAGCCACCTTTGATGCACATGGATGCTGGGGCAGTCCTGCCCTCCGAGCCTCAGTTTCCCCATTGATAAGGGACAGAGGGGTTACGCAGACCTTCCAAAGTCCCTTCTGGCTCTCTCTAGTAACCATGGCCTTCTCGAGCCTCCTCCACGTGATCCTGCTGCAGAGATGGCCCTCGGTGAGCACACGAAGGGGAGGGCCAGTGACAACACCTGTGATGTCCTTTACCAAGGATGGGAGCTCCAGGTGGTGCTGGGGGTCAGATGTATAGGAAAGCATCTCCCTCCTCTCCTGAATAATAAAATCATGGCCACAGGAGGCCTATGAGGGGCTGCGGCTGGGAACTAAGAGGCGGGGAAAGGCCCTCATCGAGGCCCACAGCTCCCCTGGAAGCAGGGGCTGCAGTCTTTAGGCCCTGGGAGCTGAGCAGAGCCCCCTCCGCACACTATCTGCCAGCTGCGGGAGGAGCCACGTGCGAGGGTGGAGCCAGCTTCGCGCCACAGAGCCCCCCTCCCATGGGATCCCCCAGAGCTGGAGTCTCCAGTCCTGAAAGCCTTGGCCACAGCGTCCTCTACCTGGGTGTCATCCTCCAACCCACCTGGGCACTGTTCTTCGTCTTTCTGGATCCAGCTGCATGCCCACAGGACCTTCCTTGGTAAAGATGCCCTGACTCCCTCTAGCCGGTTTCAACCCACTTTGCTCAGCTCTCTGTTACAGCCTCTTTCCCCACAGGGACTCAGGACTTGAGCCATGTCTAAACCCAAGCACCTGGCTCAGTGGAGGTTTGATGACAGACTGAGTGACTGCATGGCTACCTTACTTGCTGTCAAGTGCTTGATGTGCATCAACTAGCTGGAGGCTTACAATGATCCAAAGAGGTGAGTGTTATTATGAATCCAACTTTACAGACGCACACATGGAGACTCGAAAAGGTACATACCTTACCCCAGGCATGCAGTTGGCAAGGGCCAAGCCTGGAGTCCCAGGCAGGCCTGACTAGTAACAAAGCCGTGCTCCCTCCCCCAGGACAGAGTCCTGCCTCCTCGAGCTCTCACATCCCATGGCAAGTGCATGGCCCCACAGAGCCTGGCTAGCTCGTCTGTGCCCCCGGTGGGAAGTGGCTCATTCTGGTTGCCCCTCCATCTAGGCATGGTGCTGGGGTCCTGCTTTTTTGTCTTTGGTTTTGGTTTTTTTTTTTGTCTTTTTAGACAGGGTCTCACTATGTAGTTCACGCTGGCCTTGAATTCACTTTGTGTCCCAGGCAAACTCACAGCAATCCTCCTGCTTCAGCCTCCGGTGTGCTGGGATTACAGGTGTGCACCACCATGCCAGCTTGGGCTCATGCATTTGACCAGCCTGTGCTTACCCATTTCACAAGTGAGGAAGTGGAGTCTTGGATGCGCTGATGTGCCCAAGGTCCTCAACTTGTTACGAGCAAAGGCAGGGCTCAAACCTCGGCCATGTTGTACACGCCCCTGTCTACTCCCCAGATGAGCTCTCTGCACTGAGCACCAAACACAAGTGGGACCATTCAGTTCCAGAACTGGGCCTTGAATCCGATCTCCCAAGGCTCTCAGCTTGCGGTCCTTTTGCATAGAAATGCCCAGAGAAATGCTAGAGCTTACTGGGTCCAGCGCCTGAAATAAGCCACTTCCTCCCCTAGGCCAGACGGGTTAGATGTGGCCAGAGTGGGACAGTCATGGTGAGGGTTGTGAGGAAAAGCAAGACCATGAAGACACAAGAAAAGACAGATTGTGACTTCATGCTGGCAGAAAAGAGCAAGGCATGCAGCTTTGAATTCTACAAATTGTGCAGTGGTAGATGCTTAGTATCTTTTGAGTCCTGTCTCCTGAAATCCCAGGATGTTGTGGAGTGGAGTTGTGGAAGCTAAGAAAATCTCACTCTGACAATCTAGAGTTGGAGAGAGCCTTAAAGGTCACCAAATCTATGAGTTAACAGCCTGGTGTCCCCACATTGCCTAGTCAGCCTCCTGTTCCATGGCCCCCTGAGCACAGCGCACTTTTATGGATGCAAAGGCAGTGGAGACATAAAATAAACGCTTGGATTTTAACTGCCTCTTTGCCCCTGCGAGGGAGCACTGGCATCCTGGTTTCTCAAAAGCCCCTGTCCTCACGTGGCAGCCTCCTGACTGCGGGGGGCAGCTGATCCTCCTGCCAGCCTAAGTGGGGGGTGTCCTGCACGGTTGTCCTGACCTGCCACCTCTTCCTGCTCCTCCTCCATCAGTCCCCACTGCACCCCAGGCCCGAGTCTCAACAGGTGAGGCAATGGGGACCGAGGGGCCCATAAGGAGAATGTCTTCGGCAGCCACTGGCCCAGAGAGCCGAGCGGATATTGATTTGGTCTACGGGAGCAAGGGGACCCATTAAATGTGCGGTTGTTAAATTGCTCTGCCTGAAGCCAGCCATCTCTGCAGGCGGCGGATGGTCCGGCCAGCAGCAAGCACCCTGGTGGGGGTGGTCTGAGACGCCCCTGCTCTAATGTACCAGCCCAGGTTCAGGCCCTGCCCTTTGCTGCCATGCTGCCCACAGGTCCCCCATGGGGCCACACCTGGGGCCATGCAGGGATCACACAGTGCCTCCCCTTTCCCTCCCTATCTCTGCAAGGCCCGCTCAGCTCAGCTTTCTGGACCGGTACAATGCACCTTCCCTGAAGTTTTCCTGCCCTTCCACTCCCTGTGCCTGACACCCCAGAGAAGCAGGGTGTCCCTCCCACAGCTGTTATAGTACCAAAAGCTGTGGGGGCACCTGGATCCCTCTCCCTCACACAGGTGGGGCCTGGGAGGCGCCCAGGGGAGGTGGATCAGCTCACTGGGGAGGAGGGGGCAGGAAAACATGGGCTGAGCCGGGGCCTGATGGGCACCCCCACCCGCACTGCCTGGACAGCACCGCCCAGTCTCCATAACAGATGCCAGGAACTGCTCAGCCCTGAATTATTTTCCCTCTCTCTCCTGTGTGATGCCAACCCCCGAGTAGCCGGCTGTGTCCACCTTCATCCCCGGGATACCATCATGGAGTTGGAGCCAGGCAGTCTGGGGTCTGAATCCCAGCTCTGCCACTAAAGGCTCTGTAACTTTGGGCCAGGTGCTTCCCTCTTGGAGCCTGTCTTTCAGTAAAACAGAAATACTGAACCCTGTCCTTTAGGATAGTTGTGAGAATGAAGACAATGGCTGCAGAAGCCCAGAGAGGGCCAGTGGTTTCCTGGAGTCACACAGCAAGAGAGTAGAAAAGCTGCTGGGGTGAGCCCAGACCTCTCTCTACCCCATCCAGCCTCTCTCAGGTTTGGGGTCCTGGCTGGGGCCTGCAGCAGGCCAGAGGATGCCCTGGGTGCTCTGGCAGCTGGCCTCAGTGGCCTCAGGAACAAAACACTTGGGCTGGGCTTGGGCCCCCCCTTGGTCATTCTCTGGCCTGAGTGACCTCCCTGGGGGACCTTATCTGACCATTCTCTCCTTTCCCACCAAACTAATCTCTCTGTCTTTTCAAGAGTTCCTGTTTCCGCTCTGCCGCCTTCTTGTCTCTCCTCAGGCCCCGTCTCTCCCATGACTCTGGTCAGCCCCCCGCGCCAGTCAGAGCTGCCTCGGTGTGGCTGCTGCTGTCATCCTGGGGCGTTTCCATCTCTCAGGGCTCTTGAGGCCTTGCAGAGCCCTGTCTGGGACCCCTGCCCTTCACACAGAAGGTGTGAGGGGTTGCGTCCAGGCCAGGAGTCTTGCTGTGAGAGGGTGCTGACTCTCACAGATCAGCTCCCAAGGCCTCAGGGTCCTCTGGGCTGGGCACTGGCCCAGGCCCCTGCTGGGCATCTGGTGCCGTGGCTTGAGCATTTGCTCGAAAACCCCCAGGTACCAAGACCGTGAGTTCTAAATCTGAACATAGGCAGCTCCGGAGCCACTGGAGAACTAGGGTTCCGGAGCCTCTGGGCGCTGCGGCTCACACTGACGGGGACCCAGCCCCACCTCACCTGAGCGTGAGGCCAGCTGCCCCCTTAGAGCTTCACCTGGCAGGAGGAGGAGCTGCCCAGGGATCAGCATAGGACCCGCTCAGTTGCCCAGTCCCTGGCCAGCCAGAAAGCAGGGCTTCATCACAAAACCAGGGACTGGCCAGCAGCAGGGACACAGGGCCCAGAGTTAGGGACAGCCAGGTCTCCCATCCCAAGCATCAAGGACTCTCCTTCTGGCCCAGGAAACATCTTACGTCTTCCACGTCGCTCCCGTGTGTGCCCGAGGGAGAGAAGTATGACAAAGAACACACCTGGGCTCAGAGCCTCACTCTGTGAACCTTCCTTGGGATTTGGGCAAGCCACCTCTCCCCCAGAGCCTCAGTTTCCTCTTCTCACCTGGGGGAGGCTTCTGTGAAGAGTACTTGGAACAACATGTTTGGAATGGTACACAGCTGGTGCACAATAAATGACAGAATTTATCACTATTATGTTCACCCTTACTGAGCACAATTCTGGGTCATTGGCCGGGTTTCCCCATTTGCCTGTGTTAGTGTAGTTGCAAAGGACACCCCCAAATTCAACATTCCCGAGGCACGTTTTACACCCAGCTCCCAGCTCCCAAAAGGTGCATGGAACTGGTCCCAGCCCATGTGGAACCCGGACTTGGGTGGGGGCAGATACGAGACACAGCACAGGCTTTGATAACACCCCGTATCAGCACAAAGCCAGAGGGAGCGCAGAGGCTGGGGGAAGCCAGGAGAGGCCATGGCCTGGGCTGAGGGTGGTCAGGAAGGGCTTCCTGGAGGAAGGGGCTGCTTGCTTGGGTCATGTAGGAGGGCAGGGCATTGCCCGGCTACTGGAGGGTAAGCGTGGTATGGTGGTTACTTTAAAGGTTCAAAGGGTTGTGGAGAGCCCGAGAAGAGAGCAGTCCCTCCCACCCAGGGCTCTGGGGTGGCCGTTATGGAAAGGGCTGCAAAGAGGGCAGGATTCCAACAAGGACAATGACATCCTGGACTGTGCCCAGAGGCAAAGGTGAGCTGGCAGGTCAAAGGGCAGGTGTTCTGCAGCTGTGGCTGGAGCTGGGGGACGGGTGACCCCGGGGAGTTGCAGGAAATGGGCTGAGGGAGCCCATGAAGTTGTGGCGGGGGGTGGGGGGGTGGGGGGTTATGTGCCAGGCAGGGAACTGGGGATTGTCTTTGTGGGGGGCATTAGCCCTGGCAGGGAAAGCACGTTCCAGGGGTACCAGAGGCAGAGGTGCTGGCCAGCCCTACCTTGAAAAGCTCCCACTCCCTCCTCCAGCCCCTTATCAGCTCTGTGACCACAGGAAAGGCCCTTCCCATCTCTGATTTCCTCATCGGCAAGCCAGACTATAGGAGACCGTAAGACTTATCTGGAGGTTCTTTCCAGCCTGTGATTCTACGACTCAGCCACCCCCACTGCTTGCTTTTAGGCAGAGCTCGGAGGATGGCCACAAAAGCCTGTCCTCTCCCCACCCCGGGACTGGTTCAGCCTCATCTATGCCATCCCAATTTCAGGGTGGCCTGCTTCCCTGAGAAGTCCTTTCAGCCTCTGAGACTGCCTCAGTCTTTAGCTGGCTCTGAGAGGGGAAAGCCCAGCCCTCAGTGTCTATACACAGAAACCATCTAGAACATTCTTTTGTAACCTTTGTTTTCTGTGGTCTCCCCATGGGCAGAGTGGGCTATGGGTGGTTAATAGCTCTTCTGTCTTGGGGCCCCTGCCATGGACAGGCCCTGAGATGCACCCCTTACTCAGGGCTTGGTTTGGCGCTACCCATTGCAGGAAATGACATTGAAGCCAGTGCCTGTGGCAGTCCTGCCCCCCCGGGATCCTGTCAGGACCCTTTATGGGCTCTCCTGGCACCTCTTGGTATCTGTCTTCTTTGTTGCTTTTCCTTTACATCTCTCCAAGCTCCAACGTGGAAACACCCCAGACCCAGGCCTTGGTCCTCTTCCCTTTAAGGCAGCCCACCCACTCCCTCAGTGTCTGTCCTGCCCTGGCCTCTCCCCCAGAACTCCAGGCCCCAGTGTTGGCCCATCTACCCAGTGTATCCACTCAGAGCTTAAGTGACACTGTGACCCACAAGTCCAAATTTGAGCCCTTCTTCTCTCCACACCACCACTCAATCAGCCCTTCTATTCTTCCAAATGCTCCTGCCTAATCCAGACAGAACTTCTTGGGCCTCCTTTGCCTGACACCCTACATGAAAAAGAAAACAAATCTTGGTGGCTCCACGTTCAAGAATCAGAATCCAGCAACTTCTCACCACATCACTGTCACCAGCACAGTCCAGGCATGACGAGGTTTTAGCCTTTTCCAGCCTCCAACCTTAGTCACCACAAGCCTGTTTTACATAAGGGGAAACTGAGGTGAGGGAAGCTTCCCAAGGTTGCATAGAAAACCCGCCAGGTATAGCTGGAGCCTGGATCTGCCACCACCTCCCCCAGGCCCCAGCTCCCTGGGGTGGGTTTGTCCCCGCAGCTGTCTTAGCAGGTTTGAGCACGAGGCCCAACAGAACTGTGTGCCTGTGTGTGTCCCGGAGGAACAGAGACACTGCCAGCTGGGTTTATGTTTCAAGACGTCCGTCCTCGCCCTTGACCAAGGGGAACTGGGGCCAGGGCCGGGTGTGGGGGAGCGAGGGGGAAGGGACCTCAGTGGAAAGCCGCCTGCCTGGAAACTGGAGTCCGCCCGCCAGCCCCAGGACCTGCCCAGTTCACTTGAGGAGGCCAGAAACTGCAGGGCAGGCTGGGGATCACTCAGCATTTATTTTATACAGCTGTTTAAAAAGCTTGTTTAAAATATAGATCATTATATATATATATACATTTATATATAAAATATATAAAGAGGAACTGAGGTAAACCACCCCAAAGAAAAAGCTATGTTTTATAAATATTTCTGTAGCTCCCACACCCCAAAGGAAAAAAAAAAAAAACAAAGAGGAAAATCAAGAAACATTTACAACCCAAGCTAGTGGTTCCGTGTGGTGGGCGGAGGGCCCCACAGAGCATTCCCCAAGGCTGGTCTGCTGGCCCTGAAAGGTCAGGTCCATACAGTCTCGCAATCCCCTGCCCCTGGCTCCTTGGACCAGGTTGGAAGGCGGCGCCTGGGCGCTCTGGGGCCTGAGCTGCTAGGTTATTTTTAATCTTGTCGGTTTCCTTTGATGTCCGGCTCTCCTTCCAGGGTGACCAGGCCTTCCGTCCCCGGTAGCTTCCAAGCAAAGAGGCAAAGCCCAAGTCGCCTGCCACACACGCCTGGCATCAGGACTTCGAAAGGAAAGGTCCACAGGGCATCTGCAGGCCCCGCCGCTGCTGCACCCCTGCCCGGTGGCGGCCACGCCCTCACTTGCACACGTAGCGCTCTACTGTGCGCTCACACCTGCGGCAGGTGACATAGCAGCACCAGTGGTACTTGCAGTGACACCGCTCCACCACGCGGTCCGTATAGGGGTTGTAGCCACGTCCGCAGCACATGAGGTCGCAGCTGTCACTGCCATTGGAGGTCTTGTTGCACTGCCTGGAGGGTGGGGATCAGAGGACAGTGAGTGCTCAGTCCCCCCACGCCCAACCCAGCAACCGACAGCCTTGCCAGGGAGTCAGCCTCTAGGAAGGCTTGGTCTCAGGAATTTTAAGTAACCCTCTTCCCTAAGGTACATCTGCCTTCTCCCTGTTTCCAATAAGCTGTTAACGAAATGCTTCGGCTCTTCTGTTTCTGGAGGTGTCTTGTTTCCATTTCTTCTAAATACTGGAAGGCCCTTCAATCCTGTCTAATCATCCTGCCCTCCTGTTCAATCTTTACTTGTACCATAACAGATGTGAGGCTCACTTTTAGAATCCCAGGAAAAATTCTGAACACTAAAGATGGCACTGAACTCCAAGCAAAGTGAGCTTGGGCACTGTTGGAGGGAGGAGGGGGCCTGCCTGCCTGCCGTGGGTCTCATGGGGGTTGGGTGTGCCCCTTGGAGGTATGCAGGGCCCTTGGCTGGGTGGCATCGCTGTGCCATTACCTGATGAAACAGGCTCAGCAAAGGGTAGAGGCTGCTCAAACTCTCACGGATCCCTGGGCAGGCAGGGCTTGCACTGTGCTAGCACCAAGGCCACTGAATGCCTCCCCTGAGCCACACAGAACATGTTGCTGGTAGCAAGGGTTTGGGGGGACCAGGCAGTGACAAAAGGATCCCCACAGCCACGTGGACAGAGGCGCCCCAGAATGTCCACACTGGGCAGGCCTCAGAGATGACTGAATCCATTCCTCATCTTTATTGATTGGGAAATTAAGGCCGAGAATGAAGATGGGCCTTGTCCAAGTCACATAGGCTGACCACAGGATTTGTGAGAGCTCAGCAAGGCTTCCTGGAAGAGGAGGAGTTATCCAGGCCAAGCCACATATGAGCAGATGTTTAAGGGCAGACACGGGGAAGCGTGTAGGGGGTGGAGGGAAGAGCCTGGGCGAAGGCTGTGGACCTGGTATAAGAATAGTGAGAGGACTGAGGCTAGGAAGAAGTGGGGTGAGGCCCTGGGGTGAGGGGAGGAACCCTTGGAGAGAGCCGTAGGTAACCTAGACATGCGCTGTAAGCGAGAGGAAGGTCAGGAAGAACACATGCCCTAGAGCAGGACAGACCTGGATTCCAACCCCAGTTCTGCTTTTATTGGCTGTGTGACTTAAGTCATTTTTCTGGACTTTGTTTAGCCATTCAGCCCACTTCTAAGCCTCTGGTTGACTGTACCACCCCAAGCAGCAGGAAGCGGGCCAAGTGCCTTTTCCATCTTTCTTTTTTATTTTTATTTATTTATTTTTTTTTTTTCAGTCCTGGAAATCAGACTCAGGACCTTGTGCTTGCCAGGCAGGTGCTGTGCTGCTGAGTGATATCCCCAGCCCCTTTTGCATCTCCTGATCCTCGGCATGCAACATCCAAACCCCAGCTTCCAGCATCAGAGCCAGACTAGGCTGAGGTGGTACTTGGATGGGAGCTGAGGACCATGGGGTCATGGGCTGGGCAGGCTACTGGGATACCTGAGCAGTAGGGGCCCAGGCCAGGGAGGGAGGGAGAATAGTTTCCAGGGGCCTCTAGGAGAAACATCACAAGCAGGCTGGGGCTTATGAGGCCTCAGTTTCCCTGGGGGGAGCAACCTCTGGAGTGATGCCACCTGGGCACATGACTGAGCCGCTAACCAGACCCCTCCCCTCCAAACCACTGCATGCCCAGTCTATAATCAATCAGCCACACTTCCCTCCTCCAGGAAGCCTTCCTGGATGTCCAGGCCGGGACAGGGCCTTCTAGGCTGCCCTCATCCCTGGGCTTCCTTCCGTTACAGCTTGAGTACTTGGGGTCTCTCTCCACCTCCAGCCTGCTGCTTCCATCCAGATCTCACTCTTTCCTGTTTCCCCAGCTAGACCCGTTCCATCCTCACTCTCCCCAGCCCCCTCAATCTGGCCTCCAGATGGGAGCTGGGCCTCCTCGCAGAGCCTGCTGCCCTGGCTGTGGGGATGGAGCCCTCAAACCCGCCCTCGCCTCCTGGAGACAGGAACGTGGGCTGTGGAGGAAGCAGATGCTGGCTGGGCACCAACTATGTGCCAGACTTGTTCCCAGACACCCGCTCCCCATTCAATATTCCTCTAGCCCCGCTGCACACCACTTTTGTGGAATGTTATTAGGGGTGCCTTAATAAAAGAGTTCCCTGGCCAGCACCCCTGGGAAACACAGGCTTAATCAGATCTTTACTGCAGCTTCCTTGGGGCCTTCTTCATACGAGTGTATGTCCTGTGCCTGGCGCATGGCCCAGGAGTACATCCCGGCCACTTCTGGCCACACAGCTCTCTGTTCTAGTGGCTCAGGACTGGCTTCTTCCAGAAGATGCTCGCCTGCACCACTCAGCACACAGTAGGTCTGCAGCCACCACCAGCCCCCTTCTTTCCTGTCCTGGGTCGGGATAGGGCCATCTGTGGGGAGCCCAGCCCAGGCTCTGAAACAAGGCCAGGCAACCGACCCCAGGACACATGAGGACCTGGGGACTTAGAAGAGCACTTGCACATGTCAGGGGACATGAGTGCAAGTTTCTCTACAGAAGGCATGCAGATCTTGCTCTCCTTTGCCCCTGCAAACTTCATGGGTGGTCACGCCATAGTTTCTGCCTCCACCTTCTTTGTGCCTCTCAGTTCCTCTTTTGTCACACAAGCAGACTGTAGGTCATTTATCCTTTGTCTGTTCATTTGACAAACATTTGTTGAGCGCTTGCGTTATGTTGGTTGGGCAGCCTCCTCTTCTGTCTCCTGACAGTCACTGCCTCTCCCCGTGGAGGGGAGGTGGGGCAGGGGCCTCCTACAGCTTCCATCCCTGGGGCCCTTGCCAGGAAGAGGTGCACTCCTGGGACTTCTGCAGGGGTCCCCCCTAGGACCTCCACTCAGCTTTCCTCGGGCCACTCCCCCTCCACTTAGCTCAAGTCTCCACTGTGTGCCTAGCCCTGAGCTGGGACAGTGTCTCTGGAGGGTGTGCAGGACCTTACCTGTCCTGTGTCCCATGGGACCCCACCTTCTCATTCTTCATGCAGAAGTCAGGTGAGCTCTGTAGATAGACGAGTTCAGAGTCCTTCACAGGCCGGATATCTAAGTCCTTGGGTACCAGGTGCTTGCGAGTGCCCATGGGTCGGTGCACGACCTTGGTGGCTGAGAGGTATCGGCTCTTGAGGTCAGCAGCCACATCCCGGAGCTCCGGCAGCCCCTTCCAGCAGGTGCGGATGGAGCAGGAGCCCGACACCCCATGGCATTTACACTTCACTTCCAGAGAGGCGCGCAGAGCCTGCAGACAGTGGGGACTGTCGGGTGGGGCAGCCAGAGCTCCCTCCCCGCCTGCCCCAGGACCCTGGACCCCGCTGCCTGGTTGGGTGCTCTCAGCAACTCATTGCCCACTTGAGCCTCAAGGGATGGAGTGTTTAGCTCAAAAGCTGAGAGGCTGTGTGGGTCATGCTTCAATCTGGCTGCAGCTGAGAGGGGCAAAGAGAGAGGGGCATTTACAGGGATAAAGGATGCCATTTATCAAGCACTTTCTGTGTACCAAGTGCTCTACACATTATAGGGTTAGTCATCACACAGCCCTTCCAGGAGGTATCATATTTACCTCATCTTAAAGAGAAAACAAAGGCTCAGAGAGGCTAAGTCTCATGTCCAATGTTGCTCAGCTAGAAAATGGTGCAGTTGGAAACTGAACCCAGGCCTGAGGGTGATTTCAAAAGCTGTGGCTTTTAATCATCTATGGCTTTTCTCTTCCACAAAACTGGGACTGACTAGCTGGAGGTGGTGGGGCACGCCTGTCATCTTAGCACTTGGGAGGCTGAGGCAGGAGGATTGTGAGTTCAAGGCCAGCCCAGGCTATATAGAGATCCTGTCTCAAAATAAAACAAAGACAAAAACAACTAAAGCTCACTAAAGGCTTGTTGGAAAAATGGGGACCACAGGAGGGAAGGAGGAAAGGGAGTTAGGCATGGGGAGGAAGGGAGGGAAGAGGAGGCAGGGTGAGTGTTAGGGGCACCTCCTCTTGTCCGCCCCCAGTTGGCCTTTCCCCTGCGCTACCAGGACTCCTGCCAGGCAGTCCTTCGCAAGCACATCACCACACAGAGCCACTGTATTCTTTGGCGCAATGTGGGCACATTATCCCTGCCTCGCACATCATTCCTTGGTAAGGACGAACGAGTCGACAAACATGAAAAAGTGTGATGAGCTACAAAGCTAAGTCAACATGGGTTCTGAAAAGTCAGTCTATCAAATACGATGGAGAGAGGAGGCTTGGGCGCAGAGGCTTGGGTAGACTCTGGCCTTGGCTTCTAAAATTATTCGGTCTCACCAGCTTTCCTGGGCCTCAGTTTTCCCATTTATCCTGAGGATAAGAGTCAGATCCCTTCTGAGGGCCCTCTAACCTTTTAAATTCTTCTTTTTTGCATAGGTCTCACAGCTCCTGTCCAAGCCTGTCCTGTTTGCCCTCCTGCCCACCCTGCACAGAAAGCCTCAAAGGTCCTGAGTCATCAGGGCCCACTTTCTGCACAGGGAAACTGAGGCACAGAGTGGGCATGGACTTGCTCCAAACTACTCCCTCAGCGAGGTAGTGAGGGAGGTGGTTAAGGTCCTAGGGCTCCTTGTCCTTCGTGAGTGGCAGGAAGTTGGGACTGAAGGAGTTCATTTGGGTGTAAAAGCTGGAATTTGCTAAGCAAGACCTGTGGGAGGCACAGGACTAAGTAAACATGGCCACAGGCACCTGCCACCAGGAGTCACCTGGGAAAGGAAAGCCAGACCCAGTTCCTGGGTGTAAGATGGGGAGTGGCCTGGAGCTCCTGAGGCCACCATGTGCCAGGGCTAAACTGCTGCATTTATGATCTTGCCGACTCTTCGCACGGCCCTGCTGGGGACAGCGAGCCTTCCCCTCAGATGGCCCTGGAAACAGGCCAGGTGCACCTGAAGCTGACCGCCTCGCTGCACACACTGGGGTGGGCGGTCTCTGCTCCTGGCTGTCAGAGGCTCAGGGCTGGTCAGGGGGTGGGGCTGGCTGGGGTTCCTGCTGGGGCAGGGGAGGCAGGGCTGGGAAGCAGGCGCCTGAGTCCCTGGCCAGGCTCTGTGATGGACCCAGTTTCCCAGACTGTCTTGTGGCCTCATCCAAGAAGCCTCACCCAAAGGAGACCAAAAGAGAAGGTGAGGACAAGCGGGTCTCTGGGTGCAGAGTCCCACAGACCTGGGCTCCCCGGTGCCTTTGTCCTTGGCTGGGCCACCTAAGCTTTCTGCCTCTCTGGTGCCTCTGTCGAAGGGCGCCTATGGTCATGAGATGCTGTCTATCCCCGACACTGTGCCTTCCCCACCTGTAAAAAGGGCACAGCAGTCCTGCGTGGAGCTGTTCCTAGACCACAGGTGGGAAAATTCAAATGCCTAACACAGTGTCTGCACCACAAACGGGTACAAAGCTTGTTTTAATTTTCAAAAACAAACAAACCTCTGTCCATTCACCTCTGCCCTCCCTCAACCTGTTTAATGAGTTGAGGAATTCATGAACCATTGATAAAGATAGATGAGTGACTGCATTTTGGAGGCTAGGCTGGGTTTGGGGACTCCCCACTAAATCCAAAGAGATGATCCTTAATATAAGGCTCTATTGCCCACACACCCCTCCATGCCCTGGAGGAAGGGGTGAGGGCCACATCAGATGGGACCGAACCCCCAACCCCCGTTTTATAATGGGAACAACTGAGGCCACAGAGGAGGTGATTTGCCCAACATCACTCAGTGAGTTTAGAGCCAGATCCAAGGCCAGAATTCAGAGGTCCTGTCTCCTTGCTCAGTGGTCCTTCTGCCCCAACAGCCAAATCCTAGGGGAGGCCCTGGGGGAGGAGGGCCAGGCAAGCCCTAGCCTGGAGAGGGCAGAGCTGAGAGAGGTTGCAGGTGATGAAGGCCCGCCCCCCACCCCTCCTCTGGGGACACTGCCAGCCCTTTCCAGCCAATGGCACAAGCACACCATCTGGGGCGGGTGGGGTGGGTGGTTACCTGTCTCCCCACTTCACTGTTGTGTAGACGCATCAGTTTATTGGCTTGGGATCCTGTTTTTTTCACCTTCATAGGAGCATCGGAAAACTTGGCCCCCATGAGGAGCCCGTAGCTGAGGTTGTCCGCACATCCTCCCCAGCGGTTCCCGGGCCCGGGTGGCTCACCTGGCACAGGGCCGCAGGAGCAGCCGGGCAGGTCGCCAGAGGTGCAGGCCCGGGCGATGGCGTGGCTGATGGTGGCAGCCGACAGCGCATACACGAAGGCTGACTCCCGGGTCCCTATGGGGCCGGAGGTCATGGTCAGCAGGGGTGAGGTGATCCAAGGACAGGACCCAGCCCAGATCTGAGAGTCCTCCTCCCTACCCACCTGGGGACTCAGGTAGAGAGGGGCTGTCATGAGGGTGGTACAGGAGTAGGACTGCATCAGGGCCATTAATCGGTCATCTCTTCTCCCCTACTTCCCCCACAAGTACATCAGCTAACCAGCACGCTCACTCTCAGCCCCACACACCCACAGGCACACTCACACACTTTTGCATGAGCTTGCAGCACTCTACTTTGGCCTCTGCTTGGCCTGCACTAGTGTCAGCGGCTGCTCTACAGAAGTGAAGACTCAGGCCCTGAGTGCCACCAAGGACTTATGACCTGATAAAGCAGGCAAGTGTGCAGAGAGCCTGCTGCAGGCTGAAATTGTGTTCCCCCAAAAGATATTTCCAAGTCCTGACTCAGGGTACCTGTGAGCACAACTTTATTTAGAAATAGGATCTTTGCAGCTGCTGTGGAGCTAAGACAAGATCATCCTGGATGGGGGGATCCTGAGCCAGCAGCCAGTGCCTTAGAAGAAGGAAGTTTGGACACAAACATACAAGGAAGGAGAAAGGCCAGAGATGACTCCTTATTCTAAGACTCTGCTGCCCACAGCCCTGCATGCTTTGGAAGAAGGGCTTGGGGAACTCAGCAGATGGGGCCTGTCATGATGACCCAGGCAGGGAATGAAGTGCTGCAGCTGCAAGTCAGGTGACACCAAGGACTGCCTGCAACCACCGAAACCAGGAACATGCAATGAAGGAGGGAGCATGACCCTGCTGCCACCTTGACTGTAGACTTCCAGCCTCCAGAACGGGAGACAATACATTTCCGTGGTTTGAAATCAACCAGCTGGTGGCACACTGTGACAGCAGCCCTGGGAAACTAACATGGAGCCCACCTGCCTTGCTGGGGCTGTGCTGGCCCTGGGACTGGGCCAGGTTCCATCTCTTAACTATAAGTTGCTTCCCCTTCTGGAGTCTCGGTTTCCTTAGCTGCAGAACATGAGATAATACCTACCTCACAGGCTCGCCCAGGCGTTCAAATAACTCAGGAAGGGAGAGAGCTTTGCCAAGTGCCGCATAGACATTAGCTGTCACTGTTCAGGATCCCTGAGAGAAGTTATTACCATGTAGGGAACAGTCAAAAGTGTCTGTCAAAAGTGTCTATTGCCCTGCGTCCCCTGCCCCCATCTCCTCCAGGAAGTCTGCCTCACAGCTGTTCTGTCCCTAATCCTTTTGTGACCAGCACAGCAGTTTCCATCAGTCTGGTCTGGGATGGCCTGGGGTACACCTGCGGGCTAAAGGGGGGCTTCATCTGCACATTCTCCTCCCAGTGTAAGCAATGACTCAGGGCGTGCCGCAAACCTCTTGGGTCCCTCACTTCTGAGTGAATTAGGGCTCAGGTGGCCCTGTGCTGATATATTCACTCACCCATGCTTCTGCCCTCACTAATTCATGCCTGAACGCCCATATCTATGAATGATCATCCTGCCCACACATCCAGCTAGCCATGCCTGCCTGTATCCATCTGTGCTTCCATCCACCTCTTCACTCATCCATCCACGGGCCCATGAATCCGTCTATCCATCCATGAATTCATCCACCTATCCAAACACACAGATGTGTGCCAGAATTCCTCCACCCCCACCCGCTATGTCCAGCAGCTCCAGTCCCCTACCTCTCTCCAGGTCAAGCAGGTAGTTGGGGGCGAGCTCAATGGAGGAGCAGTTCCAGCGCATGTCAGCGAAGGCCCTGCGGCAGGCCTTCATGACCTCTCGGGCGGCGTGCACGATGGTGTGCATGAGCTCCAGGTTGCTGCGGCACAGCTGCACCTGTGCCGACACGAGCCCCTCCAGCTGCTTGCAGTGCTGCGTCTGGTTCAGGGCCAGGGCTGCCGGCGTCTTGGACAGGGCCCTACACACCGCCGAAAGCAAGCAACGGAAGAAAGACCGGGCCATGAGCTGTCACGATGCCTCCACCACCCACCCACCCTGGCTTTCAATGAACTCTGGAGCCTTTCCTAAAAAAGCCAGGATGCTAGGAGGGAAAGGGTCACCCAGCAGAGCAATGGTTCTCCCTCCAGCCCCTCGGTGACCCTGGCCACATCACTGTCCTCTCTGGGCCCTAACTATAACACAGGATCACAGCACCCACCCTGCCTAAGCTGTAGGATGGCACTGACAACAAACAGCTCTGCAGCACACAATGTACCGTCATCCACCACAGCTGCAACTTATTACTCCACGCAGCCTGTAGAAGGCACTGAGCAGCTATGTGCTGGAAACTAAGTTAAACGGCTGATTCTCATAATCATAATAATCATACATACTATTAATTGAGCCCTTACTATAGGTACATAACTGAGAAGCTTCTCATCATTGTTTCATTTAATTACTAAACCCAGTCATGTTGTAAAGTCCCTGTCTATACAAAGAACTACCATTAAGGATTGAAGGACACTCATTTTTGTGATGATCAAAACTTGAAAAATTTTGTTTCTAATCCAGATTTTGCTATTAACTCGCGGTGTGACCTTGGATAATTCGCTGCTCCCCAAACCTTAGTGTCTGTACCTGCAGACTGTATTTCCCAAGAAGGGATCCAGTGAGAGGGGTTTCCTACCATTGTGCCTTCATCCAAACTTTTCCTTATGCCTTTCCCCTTGCTTCTGTACTGGAATAAATAAGCGAACTTCATCTACCTGTGGGAGACATGTTTACTAAGCACCCACTCTCCCCGACTCCCCTGGTAACGAACATGGCACAGATCCTCCAGGATGCTAGACTAATGGCGGGGTCCACCTAGCAATAGCTAGAAGGCAAGGGCCCAGTTTTTCCAGCTCCTGGCCTGGCCCAGGAAAGAGAATGAGCTTTGGGCACCAGGAGTGAGACCTGGGTAAATTACCCAGCTTCTTCTCTGAGCCTCATCATTCCCACCTGTTAACAGTGATCATTTCTTCTTCAAAAGGCTATGGGGAGACTTAGATAACACGATGCATCGTCGCAGCATTTGGAACATTCAGACACGAGGCTCCCCAGCGCATTGCCAGGTAGTCCTCTGCTGTGGCGAAGCGAGTGGACCTGGGTTCTAGCACAAGCTCTGCCCTGGGTATGCAGTCTTGGGCAAATTGCTGCTTTTCTCTGAGCATCCATACAAAATGCAGGCAAGCGCTAAGTGGGATAATATAGACACGTTAAATGCTCAGTTGTTT
>RJWT010011616.1:0-23131 GCA_004365215.1 Cuniculus paca
TTTCCTACCTATTCTCAACAAAGGCTGAATACAGGAAATGTTATCATTTGCTCACATCCAAAAAGCAGATCAGTATTATGTTCTTCTGTACTGATTCCCAAAAAAAGAGTGATGAGTGACATCATCACTTTATTTTATGTAAATCATCATCCGTTGTGATTCTTCACAACTACGCAATTATTTTTCTAAAACATTGTTCTATTTTTGGGCATTTGCTTTTGCCTTGGCTCGACCAGGTATTGATTCTTCTGTTTCTCCATTCTTCTTGATTTCCCAGATTCTAGTCAGTTTGCACTCTAAAACATGAAGCCAACATAATCTGAAGCCATTCCAACCATTATGGTGTGTCGTTATGGTGATATTATTTACTTCCTTCGGAGAATTGTCCTTACTATTTCTATTAGTATTATTATTGTTATAAACAATACTTAGATGTTTACTATGTCACAGGTATGTTAAGATTCACATTGTTTTCTGTATGTTTTCAGCACCTAAATTCTTTTGAAAAATTTGCTTTGTTGACATCATTGGACATCTATATGGGGCACAGTGTGTTGTTTCATTACATTTATACTTTTTACATTGATTAATGAAGGATATTTAGCTTACCTATTATCTCAACAATTATTATTTCCTTGTGATGAGAACAGTCAAAATCCTTTCTTTTAGCTATTTTGAATCATATGATAGAATATTGTTGACTATAATCACCCTTTATGTAGTGGTAACCCAGAGCTTATTTGTATTTGCACATGATTTTGTATCCATTAACTGATCTTTTTCCACTCCCTCTTCTATTTTCTGGTAACCACTATTCTGTACCCTACTTCTTTGAGCATGGCTATTTTGAGATTTTGTGCATGAATGAAATCTCGTGACATGT
This sequence comes from Cuniculus paca, assembly GCA_004365215.1. Classification (NCBI taxonomy): domain Eukaryota; kingdom Metazoa; phylum Chordata; class Mammalia; order Rodentia; family Cuniculidae; genus Cuniculus; species Cuniculus paca. The sequence continues at coordinate 884 of RJWT010011616.1, forward strand.
TTTTCTGTGCCTGGCTTTAGTTTACTAATAGTAAAATCTCCAGGCCCATCCATATTGCTTCAAATGGCAAGATTTTTTCTTTTCTTAAAGACTGAATAGTATTTTGTTGTATATATAGGCTACTCTTTCTTCATTCATCACTTCTGTGACTAGTGCTGCAATAAATATGTGCATGCAGGTATCTCTTTGATGTAAAATATTTTCATGTTGTCTGCTTTTTTTAAAAATTTAACATCCAACTTTACCAAAATTTTTCCTTATTGTAATTTATTTCCCACATATTTCTGGGGCTTAGAACTTTCACGTGGAGCTGTCTCAGATTTATTGTCCCTTTTTCTTCAATCAGTTATCACAATTGTTTCTGCTTGCCTTTATTCTACTTTGACGATTACTGGAGTCATGCAGTGATTTATCTTGTTTGTGTGTCTCCCATAGAAAGAATTTAAATTGTATATTTTTCTAAGCGGGTGTGGTGTCTATTGTTTTAAATTCTTCTCATTTCTTCCATAATGTGGTCAGTGACAAAAGCACGTGACACAAACTTAACAAGTCAGAAAAACAAATGTCTTTATGATTAATATGTTGGATTTGCAATTGCATACTACCCTACATAGAAGAAAATAGATTATGGATGTAAGAAATGAGTGTGATGTAAATGTATTAATTTTAATACATCTGATTTTATATTAATATATTTAAGTGTGAGTTGTTCTGAACTCTTTACTATCTAACAGTGTGCAGAAGAAAGAAGCTTATGAAAATACAATATTTCAGAAAGGTAGATCAATAATGATATGGCACTTCATTCTTAAATGCTTAAATGTTAGTATAGTTTCCAATTTTATAAAATTATCTCATCAATAAAACGAAGTGCTCAGATTTACATGAATATATTACATGTTTTAGAAACTAATGGCAATCAGATAATGCAGAACTGTGAGCTCATGGAGTTGATGAACTGGTTATTTTCATTCCTTATGGATGTGGACCACGTAATTATCTTTCCTCACTTTTCACCTTCTGTATTCTTATGTATCAGTGGGCTTCTCAACAATCTTCCTGTTTCTTCTCATTATGTATAGTTTCTCAGTGTTAGAAATGGTGTTGAAAAGAGGACAAGATCGTCAGCTGGTGATGCTAATTGCTGCCCATAGCCTGAGAAATGAGGTAGAGATAGCTGCTCAACATATGCTGAATTCTGGACCCCTCCCCCTCCATCTAAATGGGCTACAACATTCTTGCTAATGGTCTACAGTACATCCAAACTTGGAAAATCATCCAACTCAAAACATCTACTGTTTGTTATCTATTGAAAGCAGAGCTAGTAATAAGGTACGATGAACTACCTGTGTTTTAAAATTTCTCAAGTAGCCAATACTGAACTAATTCCTTTGTTAATGGCACAAAACACAGTCCACTCTTAGTGGCAGCTTGTGATGGGCTCTTTTGCTGTGTGAGTGTAAAGAACAGTCTGAATCCTAGGGTGCGGGTTTTTCAGGTGACCTTCCATTGTGCCTCTAGTAGCATTGAAAATAATTTATTAGGGGCTGAAGGCAAGAGATCATAGGTTAGTGCGATCTGCTTTGGACCAGCCTGTGTATATTGCATGTGAAAACAGGGAAAAAGTTATATGTAACAAAGTCTATTTGATGTTTGTTCCAATGTCACATCAAAATTCATCTTTTCAAATAGTTTTGATGGACTCTTAAACATAATCTTTCTGAGCTATTCTATGCAATGTGGTACTACTAGCCAGAGCAGCTGCTGAACACTTGAAATGTGACTTGTTTAATTTTAGATGCACCATAGAGTTAGATGCAAAGACTTAGATAAAAGAACGAACATGATGTAATAGTTTCTATTTTGAATGCAAGTTGAAACAATATTTCAATTTTATTAAGTTAAATAAGATATATAATTAAAATTTTAGCTTTCTTTCTACTTTTAAAATGTAAATAAGATAAAATATAAAAGCATATATGTGGTTTGCATTTTATTTTACTGGGCAGTGCAATTTGATTGTGGTGATGATTTAATTTAGATATGCTTCCTTTCCTGTTAAATCTTTCTGGTAAGGCTGACCTGGCTATGAGTCTTGGCTCCAATCCATTGAAGTCATTTAATTTCAAGAAGTCTTAGAATTTTTATATTATAATATTACTCACTGTATGGTTTTATGAGGATTAATTGAGGTAATGTTGGTAAAACACTTGGGATAATTACCTGGTGTAAAGTAACTAACTAGTAAACATATAAAAACCTAGGAATAATATTCTAAAATTGGAATGTCTTTTGTATTAACTATTTACACGGCATTGAAAATGTCACTTGTTCTATCCGGTATTCAGTTTATTTATGTGAGAGGTTATGAGTTTGTATAAAATATTTTAAAGTAATTCATCAAAAACATTTGGTTCAGCATAGCCCCAAGTGCAAAGATCATCAGTGTGTTGGTGATGTATATGTTAGCTAAGGGGAGACAGAAATACAATCATGAATGTCATACCATGGTGAAATCCAGTTTCATCTACCATCTCTGCTCTGCTCCAAATTCTGCAAACTAACTGCTGATATCCTCAGGATTACAGTGACAACAGCCACCGTACTATGATTGTGTTGCTGGTCACAGGTGACTGTTAAAGGAGCTAGCACCTGCCCAGGTTGATCCAAGTTTTCCTGGGAATTGTATTGGAGATTAAGAGATTCCAATTCAGTCTGGTGTGCTCTTGAGTTGGGAAGATGTCAACAGTGAACAACCATCAGCAATGTCTATTATTGAACTGTATGGACTGGAAAATAGAGATAGCTGCCCTGTGGTAACAACACAGAGTGAAGCAGAAGAAAAGTCAGGGCAGGAATGAGAAAAGATAGAGTTTTCTTGCTGGGTCCTTTGTTCTACTACAATCTTTCAGTCAGCCCATTCCCAAGAATGGGAATTCCTGACCTGTATTGTGAGATGTATCACTAAATTCTTAAAATAAAACACAAACATTTTTGCTGATGTTAGTTCAAATATGTTTCTTTACTTTGCAACTCAGAAAATTTTAACTTCTTGGGACATGGTCCTTAAATTTGCCCAAGGTCCGGTAGGAAAAATAGCACAGAAGTCACTTGCCACACTGTAAACTGTTAGAAGAGACAGAGAGGAAGACAAGCCACCAGCTAGTGGAGTTGGTGAAGGATTCACATCAGAAGTAGCATGTGAGGAGGCCATATGAAAATGAAAGGGACTTTTCAGATGGAGAAGGAATAGTGGACGTTTCCAGGCAGAGGCATATACTGGTAAAAAGTATGACAGAATTGTTACATACAGGAGAAGGTAGGTAGCTTAGTGAATAGATAGAGGATCTATTAATGTCATTCAGGTTCGAAATTTGCCTTTATCTATAAATATACATCCTTAGGAATGCATAAGACAGAATGGCAGAAGAATAAGCAGAAAACTTAGGGTAGGAACACTTGGCTGTTGTCTCAAACCCAATGTAGATTGACTGTATTGTCTTAGTAATTTCTGTTACTTCTCTTTTGAGAAATGAGAAGGTGGATTACATTATCTCTGTGATCCCTTTTAGCTCAAAATTTTATAGTTTAAATATGAAAACTTTGTCATTGTTGACAAAGCATTTCCATTAAGTTTGACTGTGGCGATGAATTAATTTAGATACCTTTCTTTTCCTGTCAAAACAATGAGATGTGATACATGCTACATCAAAGAAACTTTGTCCCAGAGACTTATTTCATATACTAAGGAATTATAAAAGTGAACGTCACTAAGTAGAGTTCTACCAGATCTTGATTTATTGTCTGTAATATTTTACTTTCTTCATCTGTGAAATGGGCCCATGAAATTTATTATATATCTGAATATTGCGAATATAATGAATGGTTATATTTCTGTGGGAGAGAAATATCATTCCTATTTGAATATCATTCCTATTAAAATATCATTCCTATTGAAATCCAAAAAATATTTCCTTCCAAAATATCTCTGAGATTACTTTGATTCAAAAAATATAACTGTATAAATGGCAATAGTAATGGAAGATTGTCAAAAATCACATGCTTCTATCAGAATGTTTTTTTTTTTTTTCCTTTGGTGCTTGGAATTGAACTCACAACTCACAACTTCATGCTTGCCAGGCAGGCACTGAGCTATATCCCTGGAAAAAAATCGCATGCTTCTAAATACAATGTATTTCTTTCATAGGCGTCTTTTACATTCTCTTGCTTCTCCCTTTGGATATTAGAAGGGAGAATTCTTACTCTTTTCTACTACACTCTTGTAATAATCTACTGGTAACATGGTTCTCGAGGGTTCTTCTGTATAAATCATACCCATGGCATAGTGACACACAGTGGGTGGGGCTAGCGGGGCACATTTTTTAAAAGGCCTGGGTGGAATCGAGATTGTATGTATTGGTGAAGTTAATGGTAAATTACAAAGTTACAATCATAACAATAAGTTGCATGATGAGTAGAAATGAAAAGCAGCACATCTATTCTATGTATAATGTACTGTATCTAGCTCTATGATTCCTGTGCTCTTACAAAGTATCTTTCAAAAGCAAAGATGTTTACCTTTTGAATCCATTATTGATCTAATACCACACTTATCTAACTTACAATAACCAAGAAATTGATTAACATATTGTAGTTTATAATGAAATTGTCTGGGAGACAAAAAAATCCCATTCTTACTAGTAATATCTCTAAGATCATTAATCCACATAAATTACTTGGTTATAAGATAACAGAAATGTTAATTGTTTCACAATATCTTATATCTATAAAGCCAGTTAAATGAGTTGCAAGTGTGAAAACTATAGTTTATCATACTTGGAAATTTTTAAAACTGCATTTGTATACATTGCTTATTATATTAACACAACAATTTTTATTAGGGATTAAGCTTAAAATCTTTGACTATTGTTGGTAGTAGAGTTGATCTGTACAGTATGACTAGTTTAGAAAATGTGGACAAACTTTGATATAGTAGAACTAGAAGAAAGCATTTGATGATTCAGTAGATTCATTTAAAAAATTAAATTTAGATTAAATAAATGTATAACAAATTGATAGATGATTGAAAACATAAATGTGGTTTCTAACAAAGTCTAAAATACAGAAACATTTTTAAAATGTTTACATAAATAATGGACAATTTTCGTAGAAAACAATAAAATCTAAGTCTTTTTGAGGCAAACGTTTGCTGAATTTCCATGACTTCTATAAGATATTATTCAAGGTCATTGTTAGGAATTAAATTCAAGACTTGACCCAACATAATGGTTTTTATACTATTTATGAATCAGTAAACAATAAAATACATTTTCTACTGTGCTACATTAAAAACAGAATTTTAAAAATCTATGTGATATTGTTAGAAATTTGTTTTATGCAGTTTTAGGATTCTAGTAGTGAGTGGGCTACTAATACTATATATTTCGGCAGGTTTCTGAGATGATATTAACAGTGACAATTCTATGATTGGAAAAGAAAATCAACCATGCTAAACACTACAGTCCACATTTTCAGATACTTTAGCTCATCAAGCTCGGAGAGCTAGGTCAGTTACCAAACTGTTACATAGTCAGCAAGTGATAGAAGAGTAGACAGGACAGTTAGAACAGTGGACAGGCTCAACACAAAGAGGAATTTTAAATAAAACAAAGCAAAGCCCATGACTCTTCACTTGAGATGACATGCTTTTCCCATGGGAAAGGAAACTGAGAAACCAGCCCTGAGGAAAACGGTATCGAGAATTCTTATTGGAAGAAGGTGTGCTAGTGGCACCTAGCAGATATGCCTACTCAATTTTAACTAGAGAAAGAGACTAATAGGTACGAGAGATTATAAAAAACACAACACTCTTACAGGTTTGAGGTTTCTTTACCATTGTTCCCATCAATCACTCTCTTGGGTACTCGGTCCAAAATTAAAGCAACCTCTGGACAGTAATGCAGTTAACACAGGAGGACCCTACAGATCACTGTTCGCTGCTGGTTTCTTCTTACATCAGAGTGTCTAATCAGTTAATAAACTTTGGTCACAGTAACTATGATGCCTCAGGCATTGAGACAAATGATGGGTGAAAATAAAAATGAACCCCACAGTGTTCATGACTGTTATGGTTTGTATATAGGTGGCCCCCAAAAGCCTCATGTAGTCATGGAAGGAGCTGAATCTAGCATTTGTCATTGATTCATTGCCTAATGCTGGGTTTAGTGCTGGGATTAGTGCTGGGATTAGCGCCGGGATTATCAGTGTGAGTACTGCAGGTATCCAGGGGTGGAGCCTGCAAACTATATAAGGGAGGGAAGAAGACATGTTTCGGGTCTCTTTTGTTGCTCTTCTGTTCCGCTTTGCTCTTGCTGCTTGTGAGCTGCCATGAATAGCTGCCCTCTCAGCCACGTCACCCTTCTTTGGAGCCAACCAGATATGGACTGAAACCCCAAAACCGTAAGAAAGAAACCTCTCCTTCCTTCACTTTGGGTGTCGGGTATTTTGTCTCAGCAGCGAAAGAAAGGTAACCAAGACAATGACCTTGTGAGAGAGACCGATATGAATAACCAATGGGAAAGTACCATGCTCTCATAAAGCTAAAATAGGGAAGCACTAAAATATTAATTCCCATACTATTTTTATTAAACTGCTTAACTTCAGGAATGTCAGTCATACTAGGCCTCAGGTTCTTTCTCTCCAGAATGGACATGGTGATAATGACTTCCTTTGCATAATTTCAGTGTTGTATAAATGTGTCCATATAATTCAACATAATAGCCACTGTTTGTTGTCTTTATCAAGAGGGAAGAATTTGGTGTTGGATGAAAAATGGAAGAGAAAGACATCTGTCAAATATAGGTTTATAAATAATCACTCAAATATTTCCTAAGTTTGCATTACTTGTTTAAAGTTTAAAGACCTTGCCAAACCTTTTAGCACTGTAAATATATACACTAAGCTGCTTCTTTTTTTCTTTTACACAGATGATCAAATTGAGAATTAGTAAATTCAACAGGATCGCTAGAGACTGCTGAGCTAATCAGTGGCAAGGCATAACTTGGAGGATTGAAATCAGAGCCTTAGCACTAACTTATGCTCTCAGCTCTTTCTCACCTTTCATTTAGAGATATGGTCTCCGTAAGTCACAAAGTTGCCCAAGCTGGGGTTGAACTTGTGACCCTCCCTCTTAAGCCTCCAAGGTCATAAGATTATAGGTGTGTGCCACTGTTCCCAGACTTTTAGTCTTTTTTTATTTTTATTCACACGACACACTGAAAGCTGAGTGAATTTTGGTGCTTCTAAAAATACTCATTAAATACTTCTATGAATTTAATACATCTCTGAAATTTTGTTTGGGAAAATATAATCATGTATCTTCTAGAAGTTAGTAAAAGAAAAAAGCTGTATTCAATATGATATACAATATATTCTTTGATGTTATCCAGATTTATTCTCATCAATATAAACATACTCATAGATCACTGCATATTGATAGATTAAATTTCTTAAGAGCATATAAAATCATATAGATAATTTTTATAGACACGCTTCAAAAGATCTTTTAATCTTTGCAGTTCAAAGTCAATAAAGTCAGTAATTCACAATCTAAGTTACGATGTCTGCACACAATCTGTCATAATAAATACACATACATATTTTACTTGTATCTTTTAATTTAATTGGCTTGCTTTTGAATGTATGTGAATGAGTTTACTGGTTATCCAGTCCAAATGGAAATGTTTTTATTCTAGTTTCATCTTTCTTGAGCAGGTGTCATAAACCTTTTTCCTGATAGAGAAAACATAAGTATGATGATATTAAAGTCATTGACATACTCCAAATAAATTCACTAAAGGTTCGCTGAAATTCCTCCTCTCCTCTCACAGTCAAGAAAGCTTATTATGTGAAAGCAATAGTTAAATGACTCTCTCTCTCTCTATCTCTCTTTCTGTCTACCCACCAATCATCAGGCATTAATATGTAAACTCTTATCAGTAACTCACTTCATAATTGATCAGCTATAGCAAAGCATCAGATTCCACAGGAGTCATTCCAGTCGTAGAGAAAAGGGACACACATCTTCATAGGATGGAATGATTTAGCCCCTGAGGTCACCTTCAGATAGCTCTCTATGAATAACACTTGTATTATGTTACAATGCCTGAACTACAGTCACAGAATATATCATCGCCATTGGTGTATTTTTAATTTTTTTATGTGAAAATCAATGTTCAGAAAGTCTTAGGGTCACATTTCCATTGATTAAGTCATCTGTGTATGAAGGAGATTACAACAAACCACTATCACTTAATTTTATTTTCTTGTTGATTCCAAGGCCCTGGGGACACTGCAGATCAATCTATTACACACTTGCATATACACAGTAAAACCTTAGATTGCGAGTAACTTGTTCTGTGTTTCAAAAGATGAGCAAACATTTCTAATAAACGTTAACTTGATAAATGAGTGGTCTTGCTACAGTAGTAATATGTGATGCTAAATGTCACAATGTCACATGATCACAACTGAGCCAATTCTCTCTCTCTCTCTCTCTCTGCGAGATTGTGGGTAATCATCTTCCAATAGCAAGAGGTCATGGAGGAGATCTCAAAGGCAGCAGATTTCCTTACTTCAAAGGAGATTATGTCGGTATGTAAAATGTGGGCAGCAGTGTAAAATTTTGTAGAAAATGCCTCTCAAATAAGGCTGTAGCACTGGGCCCTATGAATCTGCTTAACGACAACGCAATGTCACATTTCCATGACACTCAAAAAGGAGGCAAAAGCAAGTGTCATTGGATAGGTTCATTATTAAAATTGCACAAAACGAAAAAGATTCCACTGAGCCAATATAGATAGCAGTGATTTTATTAGTGATAGTGCAATTGTGCTATATAATAATCCTCCTCTTGTTTCCCTTACACCAGCTACAGAGGTTTTCAAAAGTGCAAGTTAATTTGTTTATTTTTCTTTATATTTTGTGTTTTCCTCCTTATTTCATATTATACTACAGTGTTATAATCATTTTATAAGAATATTTTTGGGTTGTACAACGAATCTTCTGAATTTCCATTGTTTCTTATGGGGAAATTCTCTTTAATATCGAAGTGCTTTCAATTAGAAGCATGTTTCCGAAATGAATTATGCTCACAAACCGAGGTTTTATTGGAGTTAGTAAGAAAGTCAGGAAGACTGTTATGAGGATTGAATGAGATAACTCATACGAAAAGTTCTTTCCAGATGCTTGTTATACAATATGCATATAATAATGGTATTAATAAGAACAGTGATGCTTACATAATTTTGTTAACATATACGGGAATGTAATCGACAAACCAGTCAATGACTTTTATGTTTGCTCCATTTATTTTCCATGGAAGGTGAGAAGTTCAGACTCTATAGTGCTTCTTCATAAGTGTCTGTGCTTCCTGGCTCACTAGAGAAATTTTCATGTGAATTCCAAAAGAAATTCGAAAGAATACTCTTCCAAAAGTGAGTTAAGGCTCTGTGGTTTACCCCTGAGGAAATCAGTGACATAGACAGTTCCATTTTCTATAATACTGCTTCAGTTTATTGGTTTTGTACTAGCTTAACCTTTTCGAGTCTGTTACTCATTCATAAATGTTGTTACTAAATGTTAAATGGATAGCACAGTATATTGATTCTGTATCTAATTTTCATTTCCAAGGTATTGAGGATAACTAGATCTGGCATTTATAGCATTCCAATATTGCATTAGAATTCTTTGAATTTTTTTCCTGAAAAAAGGTATTATAAGCACATTTAAAGAGTTCCTGATAAAAATTAAATCTATGCAAATTTTTTGTTATTGAAGACATCATTAGGCAGCATTGAAGAACTAAATTTATTCCAATAATCATTATAATGATGAAAAAATTCCTTGCTTCAATAATTGATTTATGCTTCATTTAAATGTACAGAGTAGTTTCAATATAATTTCTTATTAGCCCTAATGACGAATTTTAAAGTAGCATGACTCTGAAATAAAGATGAAAATTCTCCATACAACTTATTGCATTTAAATGGATTTAATATTTAATGTTTAAAAAATCATTTGATGTAAATAGCCATCATGAATCATTGCAACTATACTAAGATGTAATTAAATGCTTTTTTCTTTTTAAATGTATCTACTTGTTTCATAATAAATTATTTTTGCACTCTTTCTTCTTTTAAACTAGGCTATTACTTCTGAAATTATTTTTAATCAGGAAATAATATTAACTCTAAAATATAGCAAATTAAAAAAATTGCCCAATTAGGCAAATTCAAAATAATTCAATTATTATTTAACATTTGCTTTTCCTTTGCAATTGTTTCATATGTTGGTCCAAACACTCAAATTTCCAAGAACAAAGGAGAAAAGGCAAAATTTCAGGGAGCGACGAGAGGCTATGATCAAAAAGCTTTCATTGTTTAAGATTATGCACATAGAGAAACTGTTCTGTGACCTCATTCTGTACCTAAAATTTTCTGTTATGACAATGTGTACCATAAACCAGGGTCAGGGTGGGAAAGCAGTAGTGCAGTTCCTATTGGCTCTATAAATTTAGTACATAGTAAGGAAAGTGTCTTGAAAATGGAGTCAAAAGCCAGGTTGAGTTTCAGTTGCTTTTTCAGGAGTGTGTTCCTCTATCAGGACCTCGGCTTTCTCATATGTTGTATCAAAGCCACGATCTTTTTTCTGACAGAGTCTTGAGGCTCACAGAACGACTACAGTAGTTAATGCTTGTTAGAATAACTATACGATTTTATCATCTAAACCAAAGTTTTCATGGCACTGTTAATGATACTGAGCCAATAAACATAAATCGGGACTGTCCTGGACAAACTGGGATGTATATTTACTTGGGGTAAACACATTTAAATATAGAAAAATCTGTTCAGCTGTACAGCATGATAGTGATAGAAGTGATGATATCTGAAGTCTTTCTTCTGAACTCAACTTGACAAGGTGCAGTGAGGTTTCCTGCAAGATCATAGGGAGGGAGGTGATAGCCACAGGAGATGTGAGGTTGCCAATACTCAGAGTGGTGACACCATGATCTGATGTGAAAAACACACAGGCTGATTCTGTATGTCTTCTTCCTGTAATGAACTGTAGATGAAAAATCCTTGGTTACATCATCACTTTACAGTCATAACCATGTTGGAATATTCATATTATTTTCCTCTGCCCTGAGCTCCCCATCCCTCTTCATGGAACCAGTCCTTTTGGATGTCAAATGTTTTCTCTTCAGAAAGGTAATCTGCTCGATAAAAGCCCACAATGCCCTAGCAGGTCAGTTGTTTGAAGAAGATAAATCAGCTGAACTCCTTTTAGCATTATAGATTTGTATAATGGCCCACATTCAATACTGTCAAGCATGGCTTTAAAACAGGATATACTATTAACATAAAATGCATCTTTCTGGAAAATAATTTCTTAATTTTTAAAAAAATTTGAAATATTTTTGTTTCCAAGCAAGGGGTAACTTTTAGATTAATCTATACTGTTCCTAAAGCAATAAGTTTTTTCTATAATTTTTCTGTCTTTAAAATAAACTTTCAAATAATGTAATTGGAAATGATGAATGAGAATATATTTGTATTTTCCCAGCTTAATAGAGTTCATAAAGAAGAAAGGTCATATGCTATTCTTCAAAGTTATTATCATAGTCATCATTATTAATTTTGGTCAGGAAAATCAGTTTACTCAGTTGAATAATCTTTATGTTTACTTAGAGAAAATAATTTTTCATTACCAACTTCTTCTGTCTCTCTATTAAGAAGAAAGAATAGAAGAATAACGTATCATATTATATTCTTGGAATTGATAGAATTCCAGAGACAAAAAGCATTATGTTTTGAGATTTGTTTCATGTGATCAGCATTGTGAAATAAGAAAAAAATTTACGTCAGCTAAAGTTTTCTTTTGTTAAAACTAAACAAAAAAAGTCAATTGTTCATGATATTTTAACATTAAGCTAGTAGAAACCAGTGATATCAGGAAATTATTAAATACTAAGCTCACTCTTTAAAGGACTTTTATTCCTAAGAATTCACAGGTGTCCTAAAGTTGGGATTATTTGGTTCCATATAAGGAATGTACTGTTTTGCCATAATGTCCAACAATATGATGGCAACACGAACAATTATCTTAGCATATACTGAGTAAAGACAATTAAGAACAAGTTACATTACCAAACATGGGAGAGATTGTATTCATTTTCTCAGTATCAAATTGCACAGATTTAAAAGTTTTTGGAATTACAGAGTTCTTTTTCTAAACATAGTAAAAATCATTTTAAACAATATAATTGAAATAGTAGGTTTAAAATACTAGAAAATCATTGTGGCAATTGCTAGGACTCAATTTTTCTATACAGAGGTATGAACATTTTTTTCTCATTTATGTTGAAGGCTAGAAGTACTTAGAGTTGTCACCTGCATCCAGCAAATACTATTGATCAATCTAGAAATTCATTTAAAATTGAATTGGAACCAGGCATGGTGTTACAGGCCTGTAATCCTAGCACTTGTGAGGCTGAAACAGGAGGATCATTGCAAGTTCAAGGCCAAATTTGGCTACATAGTGAGCTGAAGGCCAGCCTAAATTACACAGTGAGACCCTGTCTCAAAAAAAAAAAAAAAAAAAGAAAGAAAGAAAGAAGAAAAACAAGCAAACAAAAAACAAAGGATTGGAAACTCCACAACTTTTAAAGATGAAGTAGTTATAGTGAGTCTGTAATTTTTAACTCTGTTCTCTAAAATAAGTTATTAACTAAATTAAGGGTCTATTATCTCATATTGTTTCTGAAAAGAAAATAAGCCATATACATATTAAGATGTGTTTTAAGGAAAAGAAGAATGATTTAGAGCATAGTTTTTTTTATTTTAAAGAGAACAAAAGAAAACAGAATAAAGCAAATCAGAAAAGAATAATGCAAGCAATACAGCACTTCAAAACAAGACAACAGGAAATCAACAGTGGCTACCATTATGTTTCTCATTTTCTTCAAAATAGCTGTCCATACCATCACACACAGTAAAATCAAACAAAGCAAAACAGATTAAGGCTAATCAAAACAAAAGAATGAAAACATTGCAGGACTTCAAAACAATAGAAATCAATAATGGCTACCATGTTGTCTATTGTTTTCTTCAAAACAGCTGTCCATACCTCCACACATAATAAAATCAAAGAATACAAAACAGACTAAAACCAATCAAAACAAAGGAATGAAAGCAATACAGGACTTCAAAACAAGATAATGGGAAATGAACAATGGTTATTAAAATGTCTCTTGTTTTCTTCAAAATACTATCACATATAATAAAATCAAACAAAACAAAACAGTATAAAACCAATTTCACAAAAGAATGAAAGCATTATAGGACTTCAAAACAAGATAATAGAAAAATAACGATTACACATAATACATTCTGTTATCTTCAAAATAGCTGCCCATACCATCAGACACAGTAAAATCTAACAAAACAAAATAGAATAAAACCAAACCTAACAAAATTATGTAAATGATACAACAGTTCAAAACAAGATAATAGGAAATTAATAGTGGTTACTACTTTCCCTTTTTAAGCATTTCCTCCCCTATCACTTTCATAATATCTATTGTGCTTTTTGGATGTCACTAACTCCTTCAGTTTTTTATCCTAGGGAGGTAACTCTGTGCTCACCGGTATGAGTCCAAACCATTTAACCCATGAGCATGATCTCCAGTTGCATTTATTTACCTACAAGAGCCTTGAGATTATCTTAGTTTATAAGTGGGTAGCTTTCCATTGTATGAAAATACCATATCTTTCTTAACCATTCTGCAGTTGATGGACAAGTTACCCTTGCTTTTCTCTGGTCTCCTGTCACATGGAACAATTGTTTTCTCTCCTTTGATTTTCAGTCTATGAATTTCCTTTTGAGTTACATGTGTTTCTTGCATACAGTATATTAGTGAATCTTGCTTCTTGATCCACTGTCCCTGTGTTTCTTTTATTTTTTCCCCTGTGTTTCTTTTTATTGGTGAATTGAGGCCATCTACATTAATGGTTACAACCAGCAGACATTGGTTCATCTCTGCCATGTGATCCTCCTGCTGTTGACCCTTCACTTTGCCTCTTCATTCAGTTGCCTGTCCTGTTTGGTGATTGTCCTCTGCTGCTGTTCCTGGAACCATGGTCATCTTTATCTCTCTTTAGAATATCCTTCAGCACTCTCTGTAAGGTTGGTTTGGTGGTTATGAATTCCTTTAGTTGTTCTTTATCATGGAAGTATCTTATTTTTCCATCAATTTTGAAAGATAGTTTTGCAGGGTACATCATTCTGGGTTGGAAGTTGTTTTCTTTCAAGATTTGAAATACTTCGCTCCAAACTTTTCTTGACTTGATGGTTTGTGTTGACAAGTCTGCTGTGATTCTGATGGGTTTTCCTTTATAGGTAATCTGTTTCTCTAACAGGTTTTCCTTTATAGGTAATCTGTTTCTGTTCTTGTGCTGAATTTCTGGGATCTTGATTATTAAATGTCTGGGTATAGATTTATTTTGGTTATGGCTAGTTGGAATTCTATATGCCTCACTTATCTATATGCCAGATCCTTTTCCATGCTTGAGAAATTTTCTGATATTACTTCAGTAAATAGCCTTTTTATTTCATTTGTGTAGACACCTGCTTGTTCGCTGATACCTATCACTCTTAAATTATTCTTTTTGTCGTCTTGCAGCTGTTGAATTGTTATTTCCTAGTTCTTTGTTATTTTTAAGAAATCTTTGCTTTCATGATTGCTAGCTGTGATCCTGTCTTCAAGGTCTGAAAGTGTATCTTCAGTCTCTTTTAAGCAGTTTTGCCAGCTTTTGAGTGACTTTATTTCCTGGACATCTCTTTTAATCTTGCATTATAATTCTTTTCTATATTGTTCATTCAAGGTTTCCATCATTTTCCTATGCTCCTCTTTTTTTATCTGTCTTCTTTAGATATGCTCAGCAATTCTTTCATTATGTTTGTGATTTGTTCTTTTGTCTGAGACGTTATTTCTGATCTGATCTGATTACCTTTACAGTCTCAAGTTTTTTCTTTACTTCAGTAGCTATCGTTTCAGATATTTCAGGTGTGTGACTTTCATTTTCTTACATGACTATATCTCCCAGACTTGTTCTGTGTGGGCTGGAGGTCTGAGATTGCCTTTTGCTCCCTCATCTTGACATTCTCCTGGGTTCCTCCCAAGAAGCCGGTTGTGGGGTCCTAGGCACTTCCCACATTGGCCCACCCTCTGTGGTGTAGGAAAATGAGACAGGCACCTGGATTTCTCCAAACCAGGTTCCCAGGGAGGTAGCAGGGCATGGGGCAGGCTCCTCTAGATTCAAGCAGCTACACTGAGGCTTCCCCAATGACCAGGGGTATGTGGTGGCAGGGCTCCTTCTTCTCTCAGCCTGTGTGTCTACACCAGGACTCCCCTGATGGCAGCAGACACACAGAGGTGTGTTTGTGTGATTCTCCAGGTGGGTGCTGGCTGCCTGCAGGAAGCAAGCCTTCCGATGGCAGAAGAAGGTATGCAGGGGCAGATCTGGTTGGGTCTTCCTGCCCACAGGAAGCAAGCTTTCCAATGGTGGCAGCAGTGCACAGGGGTGGATCTGGCTGCATATCCCTGCCCATACTGGCTTCCTGCAGGAAGCAAGCCTTTAGCAGTGATGCACAGTAGCAGATCTGTCTGTGTATCTCTCAGGGCACCTTAGTCACACTTAAGATTTTGCTTGCCTCAGAGATTTTAAAGATCTTTTTAAAATTTCAGCAGTATTATGTAATCAGCTCATATTTACAATCACTGATTCTACCTTAGAATTTTTCACAAAAGTGGAAACCTTAAAAAAATCTTCTGAGACAGGAATTGGTCTGTTAAAGGAAAATAGTTTAGGAGAAAAACCATTCACACAATAAGTTACAGACATAAATGTATAATATATTTTGATTTAAAATTATAAATTCAAGTCTTTTACCATTTTATTTTATTTTCACTTTTGTTTTGAGGATACATATACTAATTGAGATTAGCTCTCTTTGAGGATGAATCTACTGCCTGAAGTTCTGTAGAATCTTGCATAAACTATAACTACAAATTCTTTACAATCTTTAGTTTTAGTGTCTTTAAGCAGTGCAAAAAATATTTTTAAAGGAATGCAAAAACATTATATTATTCTAGATTTTTGCAAATTTTGGTTCTAATGTTTTGAAGTTGTTACAACTACACATAAGCGCAGAGCACTAATTATTTCATATATTTAATAAACAAGAAATTGCAATAACTACTACTGGCAAGGACAAGCTTTGTAAATGAAAATAATGTGCATGCTGGGGACATCAGTCTGTATGTTTTAGAGTAAATGAAAAATTTCCAATCTCTTCCAGGTTGTAGGTAGGTTGGAATAATCTCCTAGCTCTCTGTGCAGTATTTTTAGAGTGTCTGTGAATGAAAGAAATTGTATAAATGCAAAGTAGGAAAAAGCAATCTTAGGATTATAGGCTGCCTGAATATGATAATACCTAATCTTTGTATTGTGATTATGAATAACATGTGCTCATTAAAAATTTTATGTATATGAATAATCTTATGTGTTAATCTTTAAATATCTAGGATAATTTTATGTACTGGTACACTTCACTAAGAGTCATCTACTCAAGTCTCAAAAACATCACAAAAGTATTGAGTAAGGTTTAAAATATATAACCAAATAAATTATGTTTCTTCATTCTCACCATGATATTCTCAAACATAAAAATGTTTAGCAGCCTATTATAGAGCAATCTTTTGTGCCATATATTACACTGAAGTGACATGATAGCTAAACATATTTCAACCAAGGTGTATATTTCCAACTCGATAAAATAATTTGAAAGATGTCAACTCAAAACACATAATGCTGATTATTTTAGTGAAATAAAACAGAGGCACTTTTATTCTAACAAGAAAATGCCTGGCCTAAAGTCACACCTTCCTGTGCATCTAACAGTATTTTCATTTTATCATATTTTAAAAATCCACACCTCATATTTTCTATTACCTTATATGGATGGTGCTAATGACACACAAAGTAAACCTTCTATTAGCTCTGTAGTTGAATAGAATTTGTTTAATTTCAGCTGTCAAATAATGTGAAAAAAAAATTCTGGTAACCCTAGGAGTTAAAATATGTTAGAAGTATGAAAGCAAATGTTTTACAAACAGCAATAATTTATTGATCACATTCTTTGCCAGGATAAAATTAAAAGTGCAGAACATGCTCATTTGGGAAGCTGAATGACTTACTTTTTTGAGTACTTTAAGAGAAACTTTGATCAAGCTTCTCTTTAAAGCAAGAAAAAGGAATAAAAAAGGTTAGAAATGGCCTGTTTCTACCTTACTGTATGTTAAAATAAATCATTTTCCATGATGTTTCACAATCTAGTTTCTCAGTAGTTGAAATTGTGAAAGAAATAACCATTCAATTTAATCATTAAAAAGTAAAAATGTTGTTATGGTTTGTGTCTAGGTGGGCCCCCAAGCCTCACACAGTCTTGGAGGCAGCTGAGTCTAGCATTTGTGATTGGTTCATTATCCTATCACAAAGAGTGCTGGGATTATCAGTGTGAGTGCTGCATCTGCCCAGGGGTGGAGTCGACATACAATATAAGGGAGGAAAGAAGGCATGTTTTCTCCCTTTTTTGTTCTCTTTTGCCCTGTTTGCTCTTGCCACTTGCAGCCAGGCTACCCCTCAGCCATGCCACCCTTCCTTGGAACCAGCTAAGTATGAAATCTCCAAGAACTGTAAGAAATAAACCTTCCCTTCCCTAATTTTGGGTGTTGGGTATTTTGTCCCAGCAATGAGAGAAAAGTAACCAAGACAAATGTGAATAAAATAAAATACCCTCTCTTGACCACTTTCGTTAACTCTACACCTTAAATCAGCCAGTATAAATTATATGCTATCTATCTTTCTGGGAATTTTTCCTCTGGACTTATTAATGTGCACACACAGACTCATATGTTGCTTTGGATTGAACTCTGTGAAGATAGCAGTGAGGTAGGGTCTTTCAGTCAGAAGGTTGAATGGAGTGAGTTCTGGACACAATTCTAAAATACACTCCTGAAGTGAAGACAGCAGCTCAGCAGAACAGGCTGGTTTTCAGTGAAACTGCAACCAAATTTACAGCTCCATAGAACCTTTTAGAGTTTTCCTAAACTGATTTTGTATGCTCACATCAGCCAGCCACTGGCCAATCTAAGGAGGAGCAAAGTAGGAGTTCCCAGAAAGGACAAAACATAGAGCCATCACCAGTTCCTAATCCCAGAAACTGGGGGATACTCTGGAGGAAAGAATCTGGATGGAAGACTCCATAATATCCTTTAGGTTCATTTTAGACTTAAGATTTCTATTGACTTAATAAAAAAAATAGGTCACATACGTATGACCTTCAGTTACCTGTGTTTCTATGTTACAGTGCAATATATATGTCTTTTTAAATCAGGGTATATAAGTCTGTCTTATTCTTTTTTGTGGGTTACCTAATGTTTATTTAAGATTACTTCATTGTTTCTAATTTTATTTTTTTGAGATACTGGAAATAGTTCTGCAATTTTTATGTATCTTCTTCTGAAGTATTTATTAAAAATTTTATTTTATGTTGGTAAAGCTGGAAAGCAACAAAATTTCATTAATTGAAATATCAATTTATTTTGTTAAAAAGTAAAAATGCAAATAGTTCTTTGGCTATAGAGATAATTATAATTTAAAAAATAAATTTCCAAAAGTTCAACTGCTAAATCAAAATATATACATATATGTAAAATATATATTTTGTGTATATGTATTATATATATTTTTATGTATATAATATGTATTTGCTTAAATAAACAATGGTGGATTATTTTGCTAAATGACTGTGACAACACATAGTACAAGAAGTTTAGAGAAATATCCATTTGACACCAAATGTTTTTCTGTAAGCATTTTTGGTCATGAATATCTTAAATGATTGTAATTTTAATTGGCATATTTTTGACCATTAGTATTGTTGCATGTTTTGAAATGTGTTTAGCATCTATTTGTTTTTTTCTCTTCTTTGACTTGCCCTTTCATTCCTTTCCCTCTTTGTGTGATTTGTTTTTGGTTACTCTTATTAATGCATTTTAAAGGTTATTAAAAATTTAAAATTTTTAAGTTCAAAAAATTTAATTGCTTAAATTATTTTCCTTTTAGATACAGGAAACCTACATTTTATATGTTTTTGAGTTTTCTATTTTAGGTAAGAAGACCTTTTAGTATTTGTGGTACTCCAAGGTTCATAAATGTTTTCCTTAAATCATAATTCATTAATATAGTTATATAAATATTTTGATTTCTAATGTTTATTTACTAAGTCAAAAAAGTACATTTCAGAAAAAGTATTTATAGCATGATAATATTTTTACAAATAAAATAAAATACAATAATAGTTTAAAAATACAACCCCTATTTTAGACTCCAAATTCTTCTTAAATGGATAATTTTTTCTTTCTGACCATGGACCAGACAAATAATGATCTCAACAAGTTCATTTAAACATCTGGTTCCAGGAAAACAAAGGGATATTTGTAGGTGAGATATATGTTTATATTTCCTCCTAATACTCTATTGAAACACACTCATCATGCAGATGTTTCTGGGCAAAAAGCGTCAGTGCAATTTACCACTTTATTCCAAGGCTCCAAAAAGGGAAATTTTTTTCAAGATTGCTCTTTTTGCTGCCAATTACATCCAGCCAAAGTTTAATGTTTAAAGAGCATAAAGTAACTTTAATTGGTAATCAACTATATTCTTTTTAAAGAGGGCTGAATTAGTCAAACTGCAATGCCAAAAGGTGAAAAAAATCTGATGAGGTTGAATCTTTGTTTAGATTTAACTCTTAGTCTCCTTCAGTTATCCTTCTCCTCTATATAACTGTTCCCTTTGAATGCAGGAACTGAGATTCCCAGTATCATAAAACATGGAAATACTTCGTATTTCATGGCAAAATTCCATGAAATGGTGGTAGATAATTGGGATGACATCTGGGACAACAACTTTCAGAAAGAAACAGGAAAGATAATCAAGAAGAAATTAATAAGGCACTGATAGATACTATGAGGGAGAATAATTTAGAAGGAAACTAAGAAAGGTCCAAATGCAAAAATTAAATGTCTCCTTTAAGAAAACAAAACAAAACAAACAAAAACAAACTTCTATAGTTCATTATGGAATACTCTCTGAGTAGGTTTCAGAATATTTTTCTTTTTTTATTGATAATAGATTCCATTTTAAAATTATTTCTTTCTTCCAGGTACTGAATAAATTAATTGAGAATGCACATTGGGCAGCCTCAAACTTATGGCAGACAATTTTCTTCCTAAGAAGTGCCTCTGGCTTAGCTCCCTTGATGAATTTCCCAATCTTCTCATTGGAACTGATCCTGTCTGGACTTCCTTAGAATAAATTTTTAAATAATTTATCTACATTTGGTGTGTGTTTCTGTGTGACATAACTGTATGAACACATGCTACCTATCCTTCTTCTATGTCATGCAATACTAAACAACTTTAAATGACTTTTTAAAAAAAGAAGTAAGAGATAAACAACTAAGTTAGTAAATAAATAAATGAATAAATATATAAATAAATAAGTGTATTGTCACTGAGCAAATCTTCATGGGACTTGTAGCATCCATGATAGCAATAAATAGTGCTCAGCAAAGATCTTTGTACTATGCCCTAGATCTCCCCCATGTATCCCACACACTGCTTCCTACCTGTTACTATTTTGATATTACTTTTCCACTTGAAATTCTGTAATAGAGGCTTGCCTCAGTCTCTGATCCTATTGGCTACTATTTCCGTACACACCCCTTCACTGCAGATATGTACTTGAGGTACTCAAGGACTCTCCTGAGCTCTTTCACTACTCTGAGCCATCCTGCATGCTGCTGCCTTGGTATCTAATATTTTTTTTCCTAAGTCATTTGTGTTCTTCAAAGCATACTTAATTCATTGAAAGATTTTCCAAGGCACCCCACTTTGCCTCCTGACTTTAGTTTACAAGTATAGTTTTTCCCTATATCTATATATATGCCTTTTGTCAATATTCAAAATATAATATTATAATGGTTGGTTTACTTAAAAACCTTTAGAATTTTTGAAGATGGTGTGCATATGAGGTGATTAAAATATATGGTGAATGTTTAAACAATAAATTACAGTAAAATAATTGCTTCCAAAAGTCACAGGAATGATAGGATAACTCTGGTTGAAGTGATAGGGAGTAATACGGAGAGGATTAACAGCAATGTGTCTTTTACTGTAATACATTTTTAAAAATTTGAACATTCATGTTTTTTAATCACAATTTGTAGTTTGGTATTTAGCAGAGTACAGCTACATAATATATTTTTAATACATAATATTGAATAAATATAATTTTTTAAAGAAAGCATCAAGACGCAGCAATTATTCCAAAACAAAGTATTAGGAAAAAAGTAATTAAATACCTTTCAAAAAAAATTTATGGGCAGATGAGAAATCAATCCATTTAGCTTTTAATATAAGATGGGATTTGGAACCATAATGTGAAACACTGCTACTAAAATCTTATCAGTCATCTTTGTAATGCAAATATCTTTTTTATTTTTTTTTAATTTTGAAAAGAATACAACCAGACAAAACAAAACAGAGTAAAGTCAATCAAAAAAAAGCAATGAACATGGTACATGACTTTTAAATAGGATAAAAAAGCAATCGATAAGGCTACCATAATGCCTCTCGTTATCTGCAGTATACCTGCCCATACCATCAGGGATAAGTAAAATCAAACAAAATACAACAAACTAAAACAGTAGACACAAAACAAAACATAACAAAACAAAATAAACAAAGCAGAACAATGTAAGCAATACAAAATTTCAAGAAATTAGCAAAACAGCATTAGCTACCATAATATTTGTTAACTTCAGAATAATTGCCTATACCTTCAGACATATTAAAATCAAACCATACAGAATAGAGTAAAATCAATCAAAACAAACAATGAAAGCCATACAGGGTTTCTAAACAAGATAATTGGACATCCTCGATGGCTGCAATTATATATTTTGTTATCTTTAAAATAGCTGTCCATGCCATCAAGTATAATAAAATCAAACAAATCAGAATAAAATGAAACTAATCAGAACTATGAATACAATCTGAATTTC
>RJWT010011617.1:0-23099 GCA_004365215.1 Cuniculus paca
GGAGCCATCCAGGAGATTAGTTACCGCACTTTTGAGTGTGTGTGTGTGTGGGGGGGTGTCATGGAAGCACGGGTTTGAGGACTGTGTTTGGTCCAGGGTCTCTTTCTCTCTGGCACTGTTCCCTTGCTCTGCTTTCTTCTGTGATGATGTTTCTGTCTTATAGTCAGGCAATTATGAGTCCCCTGAAAGAGTGCATCAAATTAAACCTCTCCATTAAGTTGTGGGTGCTGGGTATTGAGTCTCAGCAACATGAAAGGTAATTAATACAGCAAGCTATTGGCTCAGAGTGTGGTGCAGTTGAGCAGCACTGGTGAATACAGGCATGACATAAGATCCTAGTCTCTCTGAAGTGACTCAACTCAAAGCCAGAGTTTCACAGTGTCTAGCATAAACCGGTAATTGTGACTGAAGCATCTCAGCCAGTGATGGAGAACCTTTCTGAGCTTTCTATGATAGTAAATAGCTGGCTGAGGCACATGTGTCCTAGGTTCATTACCACTGATAGGCCTACCCCAGCCCCCAAAACAAGAATGTGGGGACAGACTACTTTTTGTAGGTACTCTCCTAGTTCTCTCTGAACAATGTATCAACAATGTATTTGTGACAAACTTGGGTTAAG
Organism: Cuniculus paca; assembly: GCA_004365215.1. Taxonomy (NCBI): domain Eukaryota; kingdom Metazoa; phylum Chordata; class Mammalia; order Rodentia; family Cuniculidae; genus Cuniculus; species Cuniculus paca. Next base: position 620 of record RJWT010011617.1, read on the forward strand.
ATTGCCCTCTAGTCCTGAAACAGTAATAATACACCAACAGCAGATTCACCAGAAGCCTAGGCCTGGGCACCATGTGATGCTGATGTAATAAAAGTGACTGTAGGCTAAAAGAGGAATAAGCAGTCTCCTTATATCTCTGGCAAGGTGCCACAAACAAAGCCAATTCGGAAGACAAGAATAAGTACCTAATTCTTCAGTTCCCAGATAAAGTCTTACTACAGACATTATGTGACTTGTTTTCTACTATTGTATTTGTTTTCTTCCTCTTTTATAGTCTTCTCTTTTAGTTACATGATTCATTGTAGTGAGAATGATTGTATGCAAATGAAGATTTGTTATTATATTTTCTCTTGTTCTTTATTTCTATTCTTGTTTTTATGATCCTGTTAAATTAAATCGCCATGATTTCAGAATAATAAAAAAATCATTTATTATCATCAGAAAATGTTCTCTGTAAGCCTCTTTGTGACCACAAAATAAAAATCTATAATAGAGATGGAAAATAAAAAGTAAGAAATCAAAATGTACTATTATAGACTTTACCTATGAATAATAACCTCAAATATAAATGAAGTAAATTCTTAAATTAGTAGACAGAGAATAACAGAATGGATAAAAGCAACGAGACCCAACAATATATCTTTAGAAGAAACTCACTTTACCTCTAAGGATACAGACACTGAAAGTGAAAGGGTAAAATAAAGTATTCATTTGAAATGAAATTTTAGAAATACAGGAGTAGCTATATTTATATCAAATACAATGAACTTTAAATCAAAAGTAGTGGCCTGGGGATGTAACTCAGTGGTAGAGCACTTGCCTAGCATGTGGGAGGCCCTGGGTTCAATCCCAGTCACCATAAAAGCGAAACAAAGAAACAAATAGAAAGGAAGAATGGGTAGACAGAAATCAAAAGCAGAGTCAAAGAAGTTTATTATATAATAAAAAAGGGGTCAAGTCAATAAGAAAATTTCTAAATATGAGGTAACAGCTAGGGTCTGGGAGGCAGTGGCCAGCCCTACCTCAACACGCACACCAGCCGCCATTGGGGACACTTCCACTCTGTATCCAGCTCTGGCGGGGAGAAGCAGCAGCCAACCCCACCTTCACACCCATGCTGGCTGCCATCAGGGAGCTTCCTGCAGGTAGCTACAGGGGCTGGGAAAAGCAACAGCCAGCCCCACATCAGCACGCTCAGTGGCTACCATCAGATACCTGTAACCAGCACTGGCCAGAACTAGCCAGTCATGCTTCGGAGAAATTGTAGCCAATGTGGGAAGTGCCTGGGAGCCTACTGCCTGCTTGTCTGGAAGAAACCAGAAAAATGTTGAGATGAAGAAACAAAAGGCATTCTCTGGCCTCCAACCCATGCAGAGCAAGTCCAGGAGATGTGAACATGGAAGAGATTGGGAGTTGTACACCTGAAGTTTCTGAAGTGATGGCAAATGAAGTAAAGAAACAACTTCATGAGGCTATAAAAGAAATTAGAACAGATATACTATCTCAAGTAAAAGAAGAAATGAAAAATATAGTAAAAGAATTGCTGAGCTTCTGTAAAGAAGACAGATTAAAAAAAATAGAGGAGCATAGGAAAATGAGGGAAACCTTGAAAGAACAATATGAGAAAGATTTAGAATGCATGAAACAGATTCAAAGAGATATCCAGGAAATTGAAAACTTCATTGAAAGCTGGTAAAATTGCTTAAAAGAAACTAAAGATAGACGTTTAGACTTTGAAGACAGGTTTGCAGCTAGCAATTGTGAAAGGAAAGATCTCTTAAAAGTAACAAGAAACTAGGAAATAACAATTCATTGACTGCAAGACAATGCAAAGAAAAATAATTTAAGAATAATAGGTGTCAGCAAAAAAGCACGGGACAACACAAATGATGTAAAAAACTTATTTACACAAGAAATAGTAGAAAATTTCCCAAGCATGGGAAAAGGATGTGACAGACAGAATCAATGAAGCATAAAGAACTCCAGATAGCAATAACCAAAATGAATCTACACCTAGACATATAATAATCAATATCCCAGAAATTCAACACAAGAACAGAATATTAAAAGCTGTTATAGAAAAGAAATAGATCACCTATAAAGGAAAACCCATCAGAATTGAGACAAACTTCTCAACACAAACCATCAAGTCAAGAAGAGACTAAAAGAATTTCAAGTCCTGAAAGAAAACAACTTTCAACTCAGATTGATAAACCCTGCAAAACTATCTTTCAAAATTGATGGAGAAATAAGATACTTCCATAACAAAGAACAACTGAGGGAACTCATGACCACCAAACCAACCCTACAAAGAATACTGAAGGACATTCAAGAAAGAGATAAAAATGACCATGGTTCCAGGAACAGTGGAAGAAGGAGATTGCTGAGTAGGGCAAGCAATTGAATGGAGGGGAAAAGTAGGCAGCCGAAGGCAGGAAAATAGTAAGGCAGAGATGAGCCAGTGCATGTTCGTCATAACCATTAATGTAGATGGCCTCAATTCACCAATGTTTTTGAAGCTCTGTATTGCTTTCATTGTTTTGTTTTGATTAGTTTTATTCTGTTCTGTTTTGTTTGATTTTATTATGTCTGATGGTATGGGCAGCTATTTTGAAGATAACAAGAGGCATTATGGTAGCCCTTGTTGATTTCCTTTTATCTTGTTTTGAAGTCCTGTATCACATTCATTGTTTTGTTTTGATTGACTCTATTTGTTTTATTTCATTTGGTTTTATTCTCTTCAAAATAAAAAAAAAGAAAATTTCTAAATATATATGTACCCAATATCCAAGCATCCAAATATATAAAGCAAAATTTAGTAGGTCTAAAGGGACAGATAGACTTCAATAAAATAATAGTTAGGACTTTAATTCCCCACTCTCAGCAATAGAGAGGTCATCAAACAAAATTCACCAAGAAAAAAAAAGAAGGTGGAGTTAAACGACACACTAGACCAGTGATGGTGAATCTTTTAGAGCTTTCTATAATACCAAACAGCTGACTGTAGCACATGTGCCATATGTTCACCGCCACTATCCTGGACAAAAAAGACCTAATAGATATGTATAGAACACTCATTCCATCCAACTGGTGCCTGATACACATTTTTTTCATCAGCACACGGAATATTCACCATATTGTTAGACCATATGTAGATAGACCACATATAGATAGACCATATTGTTTATAGGTCACAAAATAAGTTTCAACAAGCTAAAAATATGCTTTGTATATTTTCTGACAATCATGCAATACTGATAGAAATCAGTAACAAGAAAAACTTTGGAAATTAGATGCAAATGAAACAACTTTCTTATGAACAAGTAGTGAATCAATGAAGAAAGCAAGAAGAATATTTGAAAATTTCTCCAACAAATAAAAATGGAGATATCATATGCCAAAAAGGATACAACAAAATCAGTACCAAGAGGAAAGTTTATAGTAATGCTCACATCAAAAAAGCAGAAAGATCCTGAATAAACAATCTATTGATGATGTATTTCAAGGAATTAGGAAACAAAAACAAACCGAATGCAAAACTAGTAAAAGGAAAGAAATGATAAAGATCAGTGAAGAAATAATTAGAATCTAGAAAAATAATAAAATCTTGTTTGTGGACACATGGATGAAAACGGAGATCATTATTTTAAATGACATAAGTCAGACACAGAAGAACAAGCACTATATGATTTTATGCTTATGCCGAATCTAAAAATTGGGTCTAGTGGAAACTGAGAATAAAATGGTGGTTATAAGAAGCTGGGAAGAGTAAGAATGGGTGAAGAAAGGTTGATCGGTGGGTATTAAGTTATAGTTGTAAGGAACAAGAAGTTTTGGTGTGTTATTGTGCATTAGGGTGACTATAGATAACAACAAGTTACTGAACATTTCAAAAAGTAGAAGAAACAATTTTGAGTTTTCAACATAAAGAAGTGATCAATGTTTGAGGAGATAAACATGTTTAACCTGATATATACATTGAATAAAGTGCTAAAATATTACAGGCATCCATTAATATGTACATTTTTAATGCTTTTTAGTGTATCAATTAAAACATTTTTCAAAAAGCAATAAATGAGCAGATGCCCTGGCAAAATTGGCATGCTCTGAGCTATAACTTGTCTGAATTGAACTTAGGCAATTTATGTTAAAAATACCCAAAAAGACTGTGTTGCACTCTTAATTTTAAGAGTAGCTAGCTTTTCTGGAATACTGTCTAGATCAGAACCCAGTTCAGTTATGGTTCACAAAACTAAAACAAAGCATGGGTTATATAAACTTTACTATGCACAGTTTTCATGGACAGACAAAAGGCATAGACTACATTGCTTTGCCCAAACTCAAATAGAAAGACTAAGAAAAATGCTTGCATAATATGAATACAAGAAGAAAAGAAGAAGAAGGAGGAGGAGGAGGAGGAGGAGAAGAGGAAGAAGGAGAAGAAGAGGAAGAAGGAGAAGAAGAGGAAGAAGGAGTAGAAGGAGAGGGAGAGGGAGAGGGAGAAGGAGAAGAAGGAGAGGAGGAACAAGAAGAAGAATATTAAGATGTAGACTATAAGAATTTTGACTGGACATATCTGGGACCTCAGCATAGAAAACTGAGCAGTGGGCTAGCATAAGAATTGTTTGAAGTGAGCACTATATTTGCTAAGGTCTAAAATTCATTATGAAAGTCGAGGTCTTAGCAGTTTGTCCTGCTTAGAACCCCAGGTCTGATTGCTGCAAATTTACCTGTCTTTAATCCATTCCCTCATTTTCCCTTTCTTTTGTCGATCCTTTCAAAATAAAGTGAGCTCCACATCAGAGTGAGAGCTCTGTTAATGCCCATCTTAGGTATTGATGACTTTCTTGTTTGGACCGCACTTATCCAGACTATAGTTTAGAAGCTATGAGTCACATTACAAATGGTGGGTGGTGTAATGTTTTACTGTCATCCATCTACTTCTGAACAGGATCAAATGTTGTCGATTGGTACCATTGCAAATTAGCACCGAAGATCTGGCAGAGTGCAACATCCCAAAATATAAAGGAGATTGGAAGGTGGGTGGTGTTAAAGGGGTGACCCCTAAAACATCAAAGAGACAATTGCATCACTTCACCCTCTTTAGCTATGTGTTTCAACAGAGAACTGAAAGAGCACTTAAGGGATATTTTGGAGTGTTTGGTGTTGCTTTAAAGTATATATTCAATTGACTACATATAAAATAGTGGATTGGCAAAAAAACTCCAATGTCTTCATGTTTCTGTTTCTTATGTATAAACTCCATTAACATATGATTATCTGTACAACAAAAAGGTGAATGTGGGTCACAAAAATTCACATATTTGTAGTAAAGCTAAATGTTTTCCAATAGTTAGAAAATTTTAAAGTTTTTCCCTCTCACTATTAAAACCAGTAATCAAATAGCATAGCATTGGCATAAAGGAGACTTATAAACCTATCTCTCACCAGTTACAAAACTCAACTCAAAATGGATTAAACACTTAAATGTAAAACATGAAACCATAAAACTACTGGAAAATTGGAAAGTACTCCCTAATTCAAAAATGAATACTGGGCCTTTGAGAAACTGAGAGTCTCATCAAAAAAGAGACAATGCTGACTCATTATTCAGCAATTTTTCCTCCTCCTACTGAAGGAGGAGGACAAGGGGAAGAATTTAAAGTTTTTGGAATTCTGTCAACTGTTTGTAAGACAATGAGGAATTTTTGATAGCACATGCAAGTTGGGTTTTTTTGTGATTTTATTTTTAAGTAATATATTACATTTCATTTTGTAACAAGCTCAGCTAATGTTTACATTGAGCAGATGTTTAATAGTCTTTGAACACAGGGGTACAGTCCCCAGTCAGCTTTGAAGGCAAGACTGTTGACATCACTGTTTTCTTTCCTGAAGGTATTAAAATGACAGATGATAAATAATTAAAATTGCAGGAGATTCATTACTGTTAATGGAACATACAGTTCACATTGACTATTCATTTTCCCTCTAAAGGAAGTTGCATCTGTACCAAAGGCATTTCAAGGTCATTGGAGCTTAGATAAATACGTACAAGGGTATATGCAAGGATTGGTGTTCAGGAGGAGGCCCATGCATCTAAAAGGACATAAGGTATCAATTTCTTTCCATTTCTAATCAGTCTCTGTGGAGAAAGAGAGTGTTGGTATTTATAAACCATTTAATATGAAGGTTCTGCAGTGTTTAAATAGTACATAGTGCAGCTTTGGCTGGATATAAAATTGGTTGTGGTCTAACTATTGGATCATGGCATAAAAACTTTTAGTTACTTTCCTTTCTTCAGCTTTCCCTACTATAACAATGAGTGTTAGATTTACAAGATCTCTGGGAAGAATAAATTTTTCTTCTTGTAACTGGCTCTGCAGTGTGATCATTCCTCTTCAGATAACTTTTTTTGCATGTCATACCTAAGTCTCTCTTTATATGGTAGATATGACTAGCTACTGAGCAACCTAGCAGTGACTTTCAACCAACTTACTTAATTGACTGGTTTTAGGGAGAAAATAGTCTTATTACAGCAGAGCAAATCCTATACAATTTGTTGTATAACTATCTTGAATTGAATTTTTCCAAGAGATTGGGTAGGGCATGTTAGAACAAGGTTAATCTGCTGTCAACCTTGCAACTCACATAGTGGTTGTGAGAGCTATTGACCAAAACTGTCACCTGCAAGAATTGGCATTTGGCACCCAAAGGCACTTCCAGTTGGGAGATACCATATGCAGTGAGTGTGCTGCTCCATCCCACCCCAAAAGGAAACCAAATCTCTCGAGTTAGAGGCCACCTATGATTTCCTGTACATAGATTACATAGAGTTCAAAAAACTCACATGTTAGGTGTGATGATGCAATGTGGGTGTTTGTTTAAACTGTAAACTCTTCAGTAACACTTGCAGAAACTTGAGCAATTTATTCAGGCCTACCTATCTTGTGTTTTCTAGTAGAAGAAGAATTTTATAATAAAAATAAAAAGGAGCATACATGATTTGTTTTCATACAAATGAGATATTTAATTTTTACACAGGACCTTCATATAAAAATACTACCACTTGATTGTGCAGAGTCAGTTATAATTTGAAGTGTGCAAAATCTGTGACTCAGACATGTACTTCTGACTAACATTCAGGCACCAAAAGGCCCCTACTATGATGCTCACACAACGCAGCACTGCTCATCGTAGTTTAGAATGGCAAGCAATTGAAATGTCCACAAACTGAGGGACAATGATATAAATCATAGCATAGCAACACAATGCATAAGTGAAGTGACTGTACTGATACAAAAATATCCTCAAGGTAAACTTTTTAGTGAAAATAGAAAACTATAGAACTATATAATAGCTAGAAAATATTATGAATTTTACTTCAAAAAGTATACATTGTATTTTACATGGATATATGAATGTAAGTCCACAGGAAAAAAAATTGAGATGCATGTCAAACTCATAAAGTGATGTCCCTGGTAGTTATGCCTAGTGGTTGAATAGAGTTCTAGATATTTTTGTAAAGTTTTAACTTTACAATAATAAAATGGTGGTAGGCAGAATCCTAAGATGGTCCCAGATCACTGCCCTCTAGTATATATAACTTGTATAGTCCCTGGGACTATAAATTTGTTAGATCTTATTCCCATCATTATTTTATGTTTCAGTGGCACAGTTGACTTAAAGAAAGGGAAATTTCTTCGAATGCTTCCCAACTAATCACAAGAACTCCTTAGATCTGGATCTAAAGGTGGAGGCAAAGGAAGTTTGAGATTCAGAGCAAGTTTTGATGCAAGAAATTCTCACTGTTGAAGAGCGCTATCTGTGAAAGAATGCAGGCAACCTTTAGGATCTGAGAGATAGCACCAGGCTAACAGCCAGCAAAGATATAGGCACTTCAGGAAGTGAATACCGCCCCAGACGAGTGAGAGGAACCTGAGCTGCAGATGACATAAGCAACCTGGCCAAGACACCTCAATATTTGCCTTATGATACTCTGAATAATTAAATGTGAATGATTTATTAAACACTCCATTTCTAGTTAATGCTCAGATACCAAGATAACCCAGCCATATCAAGCCCAGTCTTCTGACCTACAGAAACTGTGAGATTATTTGTGGATATTTTAAGCCATTGAGTTAGTAGCAATTTGTTATGTACTATTAGAAAATGAATACAATATAATTGAATATTTATTATTTAATTTAAAATAACTTAAAATTTACCTTAATAATAGAAGTCTAGTTACCATTAATAATTTTCTGAGCAGGTTATGAGTGTTAATTGCATGTGTAAAATGAATCTTGAGAGCTGTATTCAAGAACTTCCTAGTTCATTTGTTTGTCATAGAAGAGAGCAGAGGGCTTATGTGTACATCAGCTTTAGGCTATTAGAAAGACCCTCGTAGCTAAGCAGTGAACAGTGAAACCATCCTTTGAGAATCAGTACCTTAGAGATCATCTGGTTCAACCTTTAGCGCCCTGCCAGAGGTTGGTCCAAATGCATAGGTGGCCACCTCACTATGTTGACCATCTTTAATATTGACCGGGAGCTCATTACTGCACAAAGGAGCCCATCCCATTTTAGTTAGTTGTGACGTTTTCATCTACAATTAGTCCTCTTACAAGGCACATTTATTAGGGCCCCAGTATGGCCCTTGGCACCATAAGAATTCTCTTATAAATCATGGTCCTTCAAATATTCTTAAGACCTTGCTTATGTCTCCACGATCTCAAAACTGAGCATTTTCCTATTATATTCTTATTACTCCTTGACATAAATAATAAAATACTGAAAATCCTCCTTCTGCAGAGTTCCTATTCTCATTAGAGAAGTGATTCTAATTTATAAATCGAATATTAATTTCTCAGGGTCATCTGTCAGTGATCCACATTTCCCAAGTGTTTCAGGAAGCTAAACTTCAAAGTAATAGTGTGACCACAAGATTTATGAATCATTGATGATGTACTTTTTGTACCATCAGAACAACAGAAAGCAAGGCCTTGTCTAAAATAAGAACAAAATGTTTCTACTCTAGTTAGCAAATGTTTTATATTTGACTGCTTACACAAGTGATTTTGTGGCTAGAGCCATGACATTTTTGTATTTCAGAAATGATGGAGACTAGAAGTTTTCATTATTCAATTATCCTCTAAATATTTTTAAACATTCTTTTAAAAACAACTCAGCTTTTGCTTGAATGGTAATACAGAAGTCATTACTTAATGAGGCATTTGGGTCTATTTTTGTAAGATTTTTTATTTTTTAAATTAATGATAAAAATTGTGTATATTTAGTGATACATACTAGTTTGAAATGTATGTACTGTGGAATAGAAAAATCAAGCTAATATATGCATTACCCCATAGACATATTTTTTTGTAGTGAGAACTCTTAAAATCTACTCTTAGCAATTTTGAAGTACATAGTACATTTGTGTTGACATGTAGTCACCATGATGTAATACAAATCTCCTAACTTACTCCTCCTGTCTATATGAAATTTTACATCTTTTGACCAAAACCTCCCCAGAATTCCCCCTACCAACCATTCAACTACCATAGTGTCTTGTAGCCACTATTGTGCACTTTACCTTTATGAGTTCAACTTTTTAAAATTACACATATGAGTGAAATCATGCAAATTTTTCTTCCTGTGTTTGGCTTATTTCACTTAACATACCATCCTCCAGGTTCATCCATGTTGTAACAAGTGATGAGATTTCTTTTATTAAGGGGATAGTATTCCATTGTGAATATTTGCCACCTTTTCTTTTCTTTTCTTTTCTTTTCTTTTCTTTTCTTTTCTTTTCTTTTCTCTTCTCTTCTCTTCTCTTCTCTTCTCTTCTCTTCTCTTCTCTTCTCTTTTCTTTTCTTTTCTTTTCTCTTTCCTTTCCTTTTTTTTTTTTTGGTGATTCTGTTTCCAGGTCTGTTTTTCCATTTCCTTTCTCATAGTTACATTTTTTAAAAAACAATTTGAAATCTGTATTCTTTTAAATTTTTAAAATTTATGATTCTTATTCTACCCTCTGGGTCTAAACATAGATCTGTCTAATCCATTTTCCTTTCAGATATAGAAAGCTGTTGTCATGTCTCCTAAGACTCCTTTTCTCCAGCAAAGCATCACCAATTCATTGTCTATTAATTAATGAAATATAAGGTGATAGGATTATGTGTATGAGTGTGTGTGGGGAGAGGGGTACATATCTACCTCATCTTGTACTGAACTTGAAGGATCTGGTTCTTTCTGATCTGAACTACAAAGAAGACATCACTCAATCTTCTTGCCCACCTGGTTTGCTGCAGAGAGTCAAGAAGTGCAAAGTACATGGCATTAACAATTTATTAACCAGTATGAACACATTTAAATGGTGGTCATTTCATATTCTTTCCACTTCCTCTGCAGATCTATATTATTTGACACTCAGAATTTGTAGAAGAAATCCAGTCAGTAGATTTCAGTCCCCAGTGCAAAATTTTAGATACCAAATGGCACAAAATATACACAGTTAAAGTGATTCAGAAGACTAACAATGAAAATTAACTGTTCTGTGCTCTTGTTCCCAGATACAACACTTTGTTCATTCATTTTTATACTTCCAGAAATTTTATATGCATTTCAAATCCACACATATATATTTCAACACAAATGGTAAGATGTTATACATTTTGTTCTGCAACTTAATTTTTTAAAACTAAACTATGTATTCTAGAGCTCTCTTAATATCATAACACACAAAACTACTTTGTGCTTTAAAATGCTGCCATGTTATTCCATTGTAAAGATGTACCCTAATAATTTTAATGCACCATTTTTGATGGGTATTAGGCTAGTTCTACTTTTTCTTTCATCTTGTAGTTATAAATGGCACTGCAAGAATGTCTTTATGTGGATGTCTTTTTATGGAAGAAAGTATATGTCTAGAATAGTAGTCCTCAAACTTTAGCCTGTGTAGAGTCAGCTAGAATATAGGAAGACATCAAGCTTGTAAAAGTGCTTGTAAAAACCCAGATTTCTGGGCCTCACTCTGAGTTTCTGATTCGACAGGTTTCAGGTGTGATGTGAGTTTCCTGACAAGTGTACAGGTGATGTTAATACTACCACTCCAGGGATCACACTTAGAGCACCACTGTTCTAGAATGTCCCAAAGGACAATATTTCCATCAAATACTCTGTGTGTTGTTAATTTCAATATCTTTTTTTTGCCAAATTATTCTTCTTTGAGGTTATACCAAGCTAAATCTTTTTGAGTAATTTATGAAAGGTCCATTTCTTACGTCCGTGTCTTATGCTGTTCAGTTCTTCGATCTTTCCCTCATCTGATAGATGAAAAATAAAACGTTGTCTTAGTGTTCAAGGGGAAGGAATCAGTACATTCTTATTAGAAAAAGCCATAAAATGGAAATGGGGAGATCAGGCCCAAGTGAAATTCCTTTTCTCATTGTATCACCTTGCCTGCTACCCTCATTTGAAAATAGAAGTAAAAACAGGGTCTCTATATTATCATAAAGATCATAATATAAAAGCAGTGGGAGTGAAAATGAGTAGATATTTATAAAGCACCTAAAATTGAGCACATAATAGGCAATCTCAGATACTGGTTGATATTGACTGTGAGTAGTTATGGAATTTGTTTTGCACACAGAAAAGTTCTGCTCTGATACCAGCTTGATGGCTCACTATATTCAGAGGTAAACTCTTTACCCATCAGTGTTACAACTGACATTCTGATGAGGAGAGAAGACAAGTATTTTAATCACTTCTCAGTGCTCAGTTGTCGCCCCCTGACCTGAGATGATTGTTTCCGGAAACCCTCTGCCCTGGGTACTTTAGAGAGGCCAGGGATTGTCATTTTTGTGAACTGTGCCAAGGAAACTTCATTCTTGCTTGAGGGTAGCCATGCCCCCAGCCTGCCACACTCTTGAACAATAACTTGCTGCCCATTTGGAAAGTTGGATTCATTGCCTGGCCCCAAGACCAGGATTTTGGATTAAATTATTGAATTCTTAATTCTTGCTATACCATTCATCACTGTTTAGCTATTTTGGTAGCTGAGAGAGACAGCCTTAGGCCATGTCATAGAGCTCAAGTGTGAGGATACAGTGAGAGGCTATCTGGGGCAGGAGTAGTTCAGACAAGATCTACAATAAAGTCCTATTGGTAAAACCACATTAGAATTGTATGTCCTTGGAAAAGACCCTATGCAGCCTCCATTTTTAAACCTTTAAGGAATAACACATGACAGTAATGGTGGTGTATATAGTAATTGATTACCATATCTGCCTCAAACCTTGAAAAATCTGCACACCACTTCTAATAACTCATGGGTTTCTCTGGCTGGGAGGGTGTTAAGGATATAGTGTGCATAGGTCCAGAATTTGGAGAGTGTGAAACGTCTTCTCTAAGGAGAGATTTATGTTCCTAGAGAATCAGTGTTAAATGCAGGAATCCTGTTTTAGGGTAGTCACCAGGTACCCATGAGCCTTTTCCTTATCAGAGGTCATTACTACAGAAGAATTACATGTGTAGGGTTTAGGGTTGGTTTGACCTCATGTGAGTGGTGTGATCTTGGGAAAGTTGCTTACCCTTAATATCCCATTTTCTCCAGCTATAAAATGAGATATTGATCTTCATCACTTGTCTCAGTCCATTTTCTGTTGACATAATTGAATACCAGAAACTAGATTTACAAAGAAAAGTTTATTTGGCTCACAGTTTTGGATAGAGCAAAGTCCAAGAACATGGCATTGGCAACTGCTTGGCACCTGCCAAGAGTCTTCTTGCTGCATCATAACACAGTAGAGGGAGAGAGACACACACACACATACAGAGACAGACAGAGACAGAGAGAAAGTTTGCTACCTCAGGCTTTTCTTCTAATAAAGTCAGTAATGGCATTACGGGATCTTACCCTCCTTGTGACTTCATCTAACCCTAATTGCTACCTAAGACTCCATGTCCTAGTGCCATTAACATAAAAATTTGGAGGTTAAGTTTATAACTCATGGTCTTTTGGAGGATTCATTCTAACTATACCAAGTTAGGTGACCTGATAGAAGTGCAAAACTTACTTTAGTGTCTGGAAAGATTAAGTCTAAGAAAATGGGAGTTACTATTATTATTTAAGGTGTACATTACTCTGTTTTTGTGGAGGATTCTTTACTCAGCAGTGAGCCAACACACTTTCTCTTTTATCACATCAGTCAGAACTGAGTAGCACTAAACTCAAGGTCCTACAACATATTACCTGTTGAATAACAGAATGAAGTCCTAACTCAGTTATCAAACATTAGATTTTGCATCCTGCAATCCCTCTTTAATGAATCCAATGTATTCTGATGACATAGGCTAAATATAGCTCTCAAAGGTCACCTTAATAGCCAGTGGTTACAACTTCCAGACTGATTCAGGGTTCTCTGAAGCTGGACACTCAGCCAAGGATATGGCTGTAGCAAAAGGCTGCAGCATGCAAGGCTTGTCTTACAACCTCAGGTGGCCAGACTCTCCAAGTTAATATCTTTTCTTTAGTCAGATGAAATTACTTGACAAATCACTTATCCTGGAGTCACATCACTGCCCTTACTGCTCAGTTCAGCTAGTCAATTATATCCGTTACTTAAAATTGTGACACCAGAAGATATATAACTCAGAAAGTAAAAATGTCTTATAATTTCCAACTGCAGGAATAACTGCATGGTATCCATCTTTCCAGACTTTGCTTGTATGTACTAACTTGCATATTACATAGATATTTTGGTAAATATTGGCTCTTAAAAGGCTCTACTTTGCTGTATTTGACGTGTGACAGCTGCTCTCCAAAGATAGCTCCAATTGGCCCATAGCTCCTGGTATTTACATCATGTCACTTTTTATTAGCATTGATACTGAGACTTACACAAGCTAAGAAAATGCAGAAGTGTTGTTCTGCTGGCTCTCAGAATTTCTGTTCTTCATCTTGGGAGCTCTGAGCTGCTATATAAGATCCCCAGCGACCCTACTGGAAAGGCCACATGGAGATATGGCGTGGAGAGGTCCATGTAGGAGAGGCCCTGAGACCACTTGTAGGGAGGGGTTCAACTTTTATCCATTCCCATGAAGCCCCCAGATACATGAAGAAATCCATGCTAGATGTTCAAATCCCAGTTGTGACTTATGCCCAAGGGTCACCATGAGAAGAACTGTCCAACTGACACCCAGTCAAGCCTCATAATTGTGAGACAAGTTTACCATGGCACATTCCAATTTTAAATAGTTTATTTTGACAGACAGCAGTTTGTGAATTGGGTTGCTCCAGACCTCACCACAGGTTTGGGGCTTTCCTAAAAGGATGGGAGGCGAAGGCTCTTGTAAATCGAACTTGAAAGCAAGGTGAAGAAAATATTTAGATGGTTGAAGTAGAATAGCAGCCTTAACTGACTCATCTCAGTGGAAAGTCCATTGTTGGAGATTAATTGGTGTCCGATTGAGTTGAGTTAATTTTCCTTAATTAGAACACAGGACATCGGAGCTATCTCAATCTAATGACCTATCAATTAACTATTTTGCCAGAAACAATAAGGTGTTATTTTAAGCCACTATGTCTTATGGCAACCTGTTATACATCAGTAAATAACCAAAATAATAATATAATGAATAACTATGAATCCACTCCCCCAGTAGTCTGCTAGCGGAAGGTTATGCAGGACTCTACTATTTTTGATACTTCCTTTCAAAACAAAAAGTTGTCTTTTTGAAAAAAGTAGTATGGTGCCAGAAACTACTAATTATCAATATTACTTTTCTTTCCCTCATTTGCCCTCATTCTAATTTCCTGGTGCTCAAATGAAATGCAGAGTGTGTTTGGCAGGTGTGTGCTGCTTCTGCCTTTCCCACTGTTCAGAAAGGAGGGGAAGCATAGACCTGGAACCTTTGTTGCCAAATCTAGGGCCGTTATCCTTTACGGCTCTGGGCCTGGGGTCTGTGATATCAGCTAGTGTGCTGTTGCATGCAAAGTTTCAGAGGATGCTATTGGCTCCTTTATTCTGTCCCCAACCCCTGCAGATAAAGAACAAGAAAATGATACTGGGTGACACTGTGTTTTCTGGCAAGATACGGTCAACAAATTCAGGTGCCTGGAAATGCTTTTACAATGCAGATATGCTCTGGAGAAAGGATGATTTTACTGTTGTGAAGCACTCCATCTGAGTGTTCTGCTTAATTTTTCATGTCCCAGTGTGTCACCAGATCCCACAACACATTTCTTTTCTCTCTTCTCTAGCCTGTGTCTTGGGTGCAATGGAAGTAGTGAAGTAATTTGTTAGATACATACCATGTGCTGAGCACCCAATAACCCAACTGAATAGCTATGGACTAAAAAAAAAAAAAGAATAGCTATGAACTATTGATTTTATTTTATAGTTAAGGAAACTGAGGTTGAGAAACTAATAAGTGGGAGACCCAAGATTTGAACCCAGTGGCATTTAACTATTGAGCCTATCATATTTTTTTCTAGTGTTTTCTTTTCTATTTCTTCTCACAAAGCAGTGGAAAAGTTCAAAGGCCTGGTTTGATCTACATAGACTAAATGTAGCATCCATGATTGATGAGTTTACAATTTCAGCTGAACTTGGCACAACCTTGGTGACTTCTCTGGGTGTCTCTCTTCATTGTCTCCATTATGGCTCTCTGGGTATGGCTACAACATTGAGTTACCTTATAGGGACTATTATCCCACCTTCAGAAAAAACAAAATTTTAGATCAGAAAGGACCTGTTTTTAAATGCTTATACTTTATAAAGGGAGGGAACCAGGTGAGATGGGACGGTCACATAAGTACACAAAGGTCACCTCTGCACAATGAGAGCTTGGCTTTGTGTTCATATACTAGCACCATCATTTATTAGTTCTGAGATCTTGGGTCCAAGTCACACCTTTTCAGTAAAATGGTCACCAAATGGCTAATACTGTCCAAAGAGCTGCATTAGTATCCTATAATACAGGTTTTTCCCAACTGGTTTGAAAAGATCATTTCAAATTCAGATTTCTAGGTTCTTCCTTTAGGAAGTCTCAGTTAAGGGATTAAAAGAGGCTGGTCAATACAGATCATGGAGACCACTTCACTGAGTCAGAACCATCCCACACATCTGAGTCCCACAGTCTAAGGACACTGTAGGCCTTGTCCATTGCTTCTCACTCAGAAGCAAAGGTGGTCTTTGCTGAAGACCCGTAACACCTGCCTATTCCTAAGTCCCAGGTAGGTATATATTGGCTAAGCCCAAGTACTTTCAGAACTTATTGTTGCAGAACTCAAACGTATCTGGGAAGCACGTGATAGCAGATAATGCCTATCTGGCATCTAATTGGGACTTTGAGACTTGTGGACCACTACAGGGAAAGGAGCTCTGACTGGGGTAGAGTCCTGAACAAAATAAAGTGTTAACACACACTAAATATAAACATTTTTCATGACTTCAGCTGGCTATTGAAAAAAGAATGAAAACATTTTCCTGTTGGTTAGAATAATATAATTTCTAATATTTATTGCATACTTAGTCATTGCTACAACTGCTTTTCACAAGAGGGAGGAATTTTTAAATGTTCTTCATCTCTTATTTGCACTGGTAATGTCTCCAAGGAAAGATGAACGCAGCCTGAAGCAGCCTGCACCAATAGAAAGAACTGACCTTGGTGTTGCCCTTCAAGAATTAGCCTTGTCTTTAACTTTCCTTCACAGAGTTTTCTGTGTTCTTTGATTCAGTGGCAAAGGTTTCAAAAGTGAATCTTTTCAGGGCATGACTTGTATATTCCCATTAAACAAAATACAACAATAGCAATAGCAAAAGACTCAAATATAACTATTCCTTGTGTAGCAAATGCAAAGTGAATAACATTTGCCAGCCAGACCACGGTCTGAAAGAAAGAGGGATTACATTAGGATGCAATAGTTCTTGCTGCCAACTCGGGAATAGCAGTGGAAATTGCTCACAGCGTCCTAACATCCTTGAGGTGATAATATTTTTCAAGTTACAAATATTTTATTTCCTTATTCATTTGGTATGAAGTTTTCTAAAGATCCTATAACTTGACATAATATGCAGAAGAAAAACTAAACATTCAACATAAACCATCCCTTCGTACCCACCCCTACACACAAACTAAAAAGGGGTAGGGGAAGCAAAAAAGAAAAACTCATTTCCTACTAGGGAAATAATGTTTGTTCCATCTTTTTTTGCAATGTCAGCAAGATATACTCAAGCAAGAGAATAGAAAACATTTGTTAAGATATTTGTAAGAAATAATTATGTACAAACGTTTCACAAGAGACTGGTTTCCCTTTGAAGCAGAACACATGGCGATGGACACTGGAGCATATCAAATCATTATATTTTATTCTGTGCCTTCTTTCCATTTTGAATACACTGTCTAGAGGTGGGAGAAGGCCCCATTCCATTTGTCTTTTTTTAAAATTAATTTTATTTGTAGTGCTGGGGATCAAATTTAGGGCCTCATTCATACTAGGCAAGTGGTCTGCCACTGAGTCACACATGGATGGAAAAGCTCCCTTTGCACGTATATGACAGTTCTAGTTGAGTATTTACTTATATTTGAAAATTTGAAATTGGTTACTAAGCATAAGAAATATATTTTAAGTGGTGTTTGAATAATTAATTATAAAGTAGAAGAGGATTTAAAGTATTAACAACTAAGAGAAAATGAAAGAATTTCTATAAATGAAACAAAAATGGATAGCTTTTACCTCAGGGATGGTAAGGAAAAATGCTCTTGGGAAGACAGCACTTTTCAGACTGCTATCTTGTGGGTGGTTGCAGCTGAGTAAGAATTTTACTGATAGTCATGTTTCTTATGTGATGTAAAAACATCGAGAGAATTAAAATTAAAAGAGTCCCAAGTAGTTGAAAATGTGAAATCAGTGTTCCAAGGATGAATAGAATTACAAGTTGTGCTTGACTCACTGAAGGTCTAGACAAGGATAATTTCTATTGAACATGTTTTCCACCCTAACTGAATTCAAGTCTCCCGATCTGAAGAGACGATGCTGCAGATCAGAAGCATTTTCTGTACCCTTTAATGAGCCATGTTGACTAGAAGACATATAAAAAGACTGGAAAGGAAGAAATTGATTAACTCACATTTTTTCTTTTAGAAGAAAAAATATGTTTCCTTTTGGTGAGTTTTAGATGCTTGCAAAGCAAAATCTGGGGTAAAATATCAAACAGATTATTCAAGAAATAAGATGATCATTTAGAACAAATATTGGATTCATCAAATATGAAACATGCTCCACTAAATCCAGTCTTTGTCTTGATAGGTTATTATAAGAATAGATTCAAAGAGTGCTTTAATATAGCATGTCTAGAAGTTATTAAAGTGACAAATGATGTCTTGCTCTCATTGAAGATGAGGTAAATAAATGGGGATTATTCTATAGATAGGTGAAATTTATTATTGGTTGGTCAAGAATGAAAAATGTGAAAATAAGTTCCTGGTAATTTGCCATAGGGTTCTTTCCTCATTTCTATTTGCCAGATTCATCATTTTATTAATGATTTGGCAAATTGTAATAGTGAAAGGAAACTTAAAGATAAATTTCAAGAGGCTATGAAACTAGGAGGATATTTAAAAGACTGTGATAAATGAAAGCCTAAAATTTCTTTGCCAGCTTAAATAAAAAACTGAGTTTTCACAAGAAAAAAACTTTCAGAAAATAACTAGGAAGTCCATACTTGGTTTTTAAAACCTAGCAGTGTTTTGAAATACAACTGAAAGAGTGACTAGGGCACAGTCTCTGTCACCCTGCCTGGACCAGAGCGAGGCTCATCATATTAGCTCTTGGAACCTGGACAAGCTATTTACTTCTCTGTACCTTAGTCTTATGTGCTGTAAATTAATGATCTTAAAAGTAATTGTCTGTTAGTAATGTTGGGAATATTACATGGGTTAATTTTTATATAGCATCTATATTAATCTAGCTTCCAACACTATGCACATTACAGATCATTATTGTTAATTTTGCTGCAACAAAGAAATAGATTTCAGAGTTTTATATGAACATACCTTCAATATGAGTTAGTAGTGTAATAAGACTGACAAGAAAACACATGAGACTCATATAAGTATTGCTTTAGTAAGAAAAGATTGACTCAAAAGCTTAAGTACTATACTTTTCTCCAGAAAGCAGTAACAAGAGAAAGAGAGGTGAAGCTGGAAAGGAATGAGTCAGTAGAGTACTTTATGAATTGGACCAAACACTTGACATCAAGAACTGATGTTTGATGGGATGTTTTTAGATAGACCATGTGAACCACAGCATGTAGATTGGGATAACGAGGAGAAAGCGGGGGAATTTAACTGTGAGCTCCAATCTTGCCTTGGTCAAATACTTGTCATGTAGGAGTTATGTTGGTGGCCACTAAGCCCATATGAACACCTCCAAACCTTGGTATCATAACAAGTCACAGAGAGGGCTGCCAGAAACAGGGTTGGCAGTGTGAGAAACAAGTTTGTCAGGCTGCGCCACTCAAACTTGGTCAGTGCCCACTGAAGGTTGGAAGTAGTGGCCAGAGGCTTCAGTGACAGGTGAGCTGAAGAGTTCTAACAGAGGTGTCATATAAACTTCAGAGTCTGGAATGAGGAGGGTGGGATTCCTATTTCATCAAATCTGGTCAGTTCATACCGAAAGAACTGTTTCAGTATTTGGGAACTCACCATAAAAGAGGGAAAAACAAACTAGAATTTGAAGAGGGTTCAAAATTATTTACCTAAATAATGGGTGTTAACCTGGAAAGAAGGCTGTATAGATGTTATGACTTGGATCTAAAAATGTTCCTCAAATTCCATGTACTAATAGCTGATGGGATTTTGGGAACTGATTTGATCATGAAGACTCTGACTTTATCAATGAGTTGATACTTTGATGGATTCTTAATTTGATGACATTATTGGGAAATGATGGGAAGTAGGGTCTAGTTGAAGGGAATAGGTGTTGGATACATGTTCTTGGGGTCTTTATCTTGTCCATGGATTCTCCTCTCCTCTCCCCGCCCCTCCCCTCTTTTCCCCCCTCCTTCCGCGTCTCTCCTCTCCTCTCTTCTCCTGTCCTCCCTTCACCTCCCCTCTTTACTTCTGGGTGTCATGCACTAAACAGATTCCTCTATTCCTCCACCCCTAGTTTCATGATGTTCTGCCTTGCCTTAGGCCCAAATAATGGAGGTAGAAGAGCATGAATTAAAACCCTTGAAACCACAAGCCAAATTAAACCTTCCTTTAAATTGTCTTTCTCTGGTATCATCACAGTGACAGAAAGCTGACTAAAATATTTTCTTGCATCTTAAAATCTGTTAAGTATTTTGTCTGGAACCAATGGGTGGATAGATGTTACAGACTGGTACGTATTAATTCATTGTAAAGAAAAGAACTTGAAAAGTTCGTGTCGCACATGGATAGGCAACCTGGGATGTCATGAATTCTCTCAACTGAGAAGGGAAGCATTGTAGTTTGTTTAAGCAATGAATGATGAATTAACTGAATGAATCCTGGAATTCACTTAAAACATCAAGAATAACACAAAGCCAGGTACCTTCTCAGACAACTCATAGAAAGGTGTTTGTTTTATTTCTTGTTTAACAGGGGTCTGTCTAAAGAAATCATAAAGACTTGTAGAAAAAAGAAGGCTAGCTAGATAATGCCTGGCAGACAAAGCTAAACAAACAAACAAACAAAAAAGAATGAAGCTTTTGATAGATTCTGATTTAACTGGTGTTTCTCAATTAAGTATTCATGAGACATTAAAAATACAAGGTGAATAAAATCTGTAATTCTGCATTTTACAAAATATTCACATTGACTACATTTGTGTAGCTCTATAGTAAGATTTTAGTTTATTTTTTCCCCCAAATGAATGACACTTTAAAATTTGTTTTCTTCAAGCTTTTATCAGTGCTTAGAACATGAGAAATTTCATATGTATGACTGTTTAATTTTACATGTAGAAGTAAACAAGGACCTCATGTATCAAATGCCATGGACCAGTAGCCATATTCATTTATCCAAAGGTTGTATCATACAATTGGTGATTTCTCTCAATTCTTTCCATTTAAGGTCAGAAATATTGAATAACCTCTGCTTGGAGAAAAGGTGATCCACAGTTGCAGAATCTGAGTCAGAAGGAATTTTACAAATCCAAAGTTTATCTGCTATGTGAATACCCTTAGCAAAATCACCACCCTGCTTCTGTTTGAATTACTCTAGCAACAGGCAAGAGGGATATCACATGCAGAACACTTCACAAATTTGATTTTCACTAAAGAAACTGAAGGATGCAGAAGATCCCTAGCACTAATAGCATTTTTTCAACATTTTGTCTGTCAGTGTTTTTATTTGTCTGCATTGTACAATTTGTGTGAAAAGGGAAAATTTTATAAATGAGATAGTCAGAAAATCAAGATAAGGATTGATCAAGAATGGCCATAAATGGTTCAAAAAGTTCACTTGCTTCATTCATTCATTCATTCATTCAGTCCCTACCCTCTCTCAGAAAGAATAATCCATACTTAAATTATCCAGGTTTCAAAGTATGGGGAAAATTACTTGGGGCCAGAGTGGGTATGGATGATTTCTGGAATGAGGTAAAACGTGAAGGAAATCCGGATAACTGGGTAGGATTTTCATAGAGGTGGTGTGAAGAATAAGAAGGAAAATGCAGACAGCAGTACTGTGACCAAGTGAAAGGATGGGAAAATGGTGCCCTGTATTTGTAGGAAGTGAGTGTGTGGTAGGGCAGAGGTTCACATTAGAGACAAAAGGGACATCTATTTGTATTTGGAAAAATGGAGACACAAAAATCTTCTTTAGTGTCTGTCTCTTCAGCATTTTTTCTGGGGTCATTGACCATGTGGAACCAGGCAAACTTTCTCTGCATTGGAGTGGCAGAAAGTGAATTCTCTTCCATAGTTTTGTAGTATATCACTATGGCTTTTATCTTATTCAGAAGAAAATCTCCATGTATTTTCTTCCCATCTGATGGGCAGACATGGTGATGCTTTCTGTGATTTAAAGTTTACACCACTAAACTATACCTTCCTTTATCCTAGCCATCCTGATCTATCTATCTATCTTTCTTTCTTTCTTTCTTTCTTTCTTTCTTTCTTTCCTTCCTTCCTTCCTTCCTTCCTTCCTTCCTTCCTTCCTTCCTTCTTTCATTCCCTTATCCCTTTATTCTCTCCTTTCTCTCATCCTGGCCCTTGTCCTATGGCTTCCCTTTCCTTCCTCTGTCTTAATTCCTATTCTTCAGAGCCCAGTAAGGGAGTGGATAAACTTCTCCAGCTGACATTGTATTTCATGTTCTTTGTGTCATAGCAGTTGTCTTTGCTGCTTTCTTTACTTTTCTACAAAGGAAGTGTGCAGTGACTTTGCAAATACATTCCATATTTAAGGAAGAGAAAAGCACTGAAAGTGTAAGGTAATGAGAAAGCTGTCTTCAGGA
>RJWT010011618.1:0-23129 GCA_004365215.1 Cuniculus paca
AATGTAATGTTTTTAAAAGGAAAAATATACTATTGCTGACAAAACATAACAAAGGGCTTAATTATACATAGACATGAAAATAGCTCACAAGTTATATTTTCCTTCATGCTAATTTTCATTAATAAATTTTTTGGACAAACTACATATTGAAAGAAAGATGAAAGGTAATATGTTAGACAAGCTTCTGGAGACAAGAGTAAGATAAAGATCAATATCAACCCCACCTGCATTGAAATATCAACTATAGCATTTTGTCAACCAATGAGTCATTTGTGTGGCAAAGTTTGCTTAAATCTCAAAGTATGAATAGTTGAGGAAATAATAAATCACTTCTGAAATTTGCCTTTAAATTTCCTTCTCATTTGTTATTACTTTGGTAAAGCCTTTCCCAAGGATAGGTCCCAGCAACCTTTTCTCATTTCCTTTTCTCACATCCAGGAGCAACTGAGGGGCCCCATTATTCTTTCTATGAGGCAAAGAGATTCTGGGATTCTTCTGGTTCTTTATCCACTCATCAAACAGTAATTACAGGGTTGTTCTGTCATTGTCCTGGGTAATGAGATTTATTGCTTATGGGCAAGACAAGGGTACGAAGACCAAAAGTGAGGAGGAGGGAATGGCCGGGAAAGAATTGGGCCCTGCCTTGGGCGGGGCAGGGGCAGCACCTACATGGAAGCCCTTCCTCCTGGCCAGCATCCCTCGCTCTGAATCAGTGGGTCTCAGGCCACTTCATTTAAACAAACTAAAGTCTCAGCCTAGAGTGTCATCACAAACTATCTGACCACGTACTTCTGCTTTAGAATGAAAGCTGCACTGAGCAGACATAAAGTTGAATTTGTAAAATGATAAATATCTGCCTCCCGGAGGTCTGCAAGAACTGCACAGAATCTGTATGCAGAGGTCTTACTACATTTGGTCAACAGTCAGACACCTAAGACATGCCTGCTGCAAGGAAGTTGGAAAGCTGGGGACTTTTTGTTAGTTTGTTTTGGGCTTTTTTTTTTTTGAGACATTATCTTGCCTAGTTGCCTAGGCTGGCATTGAATTTGAAATCCTCCTGCATCAGCTTCCCAAGTAGGGAGGCTGTGCCACTTTTATCACATTATTAATGTAAATGTTGGGAGTTCTTTCAATTCTTCAACAAATTCTTATTGAGCACATTTTACATTCCCAGTTCTGCCATGAGTGAGGATAAAGCCTTAACTATGAGAGAATAATCCCTTATTTAGTGGAGATTCTAATGTCACAGAGAAAACACAAAATACAAACATCACTTAAAGCTGTCCAAGAGCAAATATACTTGAAACATAGACTAGAAGGAACTACAGTTTTGAAACAGATTTATTCATCCTTTCCTCAGAATTCAGATCTTGAGGGTTCTGCTAACAGACCTCAGCAGGGCCCTTGTTTCCACATGGGCTTGCTCTGGATCTGGGCCTCTTCTCTACTCACACCCATGCAAGCTTCGCACCTGTCCCATTTCCAAGAGACTGGCGCTTGGAACGGTTTCCACCCCAAACCTGTTCCCAAACCTTTGTCTCTAGGTAATTCTAGGCTTCCAGCATTTTTTGATGCTTTCTAGACTGCTGCTGTGTACCTCTCTGGGGAGCCTCTTATTTTTTAAAACTCTAAAGCTTCAGGCTCCTACAGCTGTGTATACACAAAAACAAAGAATCCCTTTAAGTTTTTCCTCTTTTTCCAAACCTGTCTCTTAAGAGAAAAGGGAAGGGAGAATTTTCTTGCACTATACATCTCAGACTCCTCACAAATACAAGCCAGACACTGAAAAAAAAAAATTACAGTTTACAAGCTCTAGTATTTGTTTTGGTATGAAACTTTAAAACTATGATGTTCACTGGTGGCTAGGAGAACTAAGAACTGTTCCGGTGTTATAATCGGCAGAAACTTGGAAGAATTTCCCTCTTCCTATTATACAAAGCTCCATGCTATAATACATGGACAGATTTCGGGCCAGAGCAAGGTTTGAGCAAGATGGTCCTGACATCAAAGCCCATGCACCTCTGCAGTGGGCGCCAAATCCAAGGCTGGGCTCCGGGGTCAGAGGAGAGAGCATCATCTGCCAAACCCACACTCCACCCTAAGAGTCTGACCCCTGTGGATCTCTCCCATCTCATAAAAACTTTGGTTTGAAAAAAAACTTTGGTTTGGGAAAAAAAAGCATTAATGATTTCTGAACATTACATCATTCCGGCACTTAGAACCTTAGAAAGGTCATGCTAATGGTCAACATTTCTATTGCTTTTCAAACAGTAACTTTTAAAGTTCAATTGAGAGACACTAGTTGCACATTTTTGTAATCTTTATAAATTATACCATCTTTCAAATAGTACTGAGGGTTGAACCCACAACCTTTGCACTGAGCTACATCTCAAGGCTTTTTAAAATTTTTTTAACTTTTTTTTTGCTTTGTTTTGAGGTAGGGTCTCATTAAGTCATTAAGATGCCCAGGTTGGGGTCAAACTTGTGATCTTCCTGCCTCAGCCTCCCATAGTTCTGGGACTATAGGCATTCCCCAGCATGCCATAGAACCTTTTTGAATTGTGCATTTCCATCTCTGGGCTTTAATAGATATAACAACATTGGTACTAATAGCAGCAGCTAACATTTAAATAGTTCCTGGCACATGGCGAGTCCTATTTTATAGGCAAGGACGTCAATGCTGAAGGATCAAAGTTACTAGCCCAAGGACACAGGGTAATAAATTTTGAAAGGAGAATTCAAGGCCAGGCAGTCTGGCCCTGCAATCCTAACAACTGGGCTCTGCTCTCTGTCAGCTAGACCCTGAGCTTGAAAAACATCTTGGACAAAAATTAAACTTGCCAAGATTCCTCCTTGTACACAGAAACACCAGTAAGCCATGCAGGCACACACCTTCACTGGGATTTATTCTAATTGTGACTAGGATCATATTCACAGTTGTGAGGTCCAAATTGGCCAGGACAGTAGGAGATAGAGCTGCCCACACCATACCAATAAGATAGATGATCCTTCAGGGTGGTACTCTTTGCAGACACCTGCTGAGTGTTGGAAAGCCATGAATCAAAAAGTCATCCCCAAATCGTGAGAGTGGCCAGGAGCAATCAAATGACCTGTGACAACTTTGGCCAGGTGACTTTCTGGTCCCAGCTCCTGTTTTACAAATCTGTCAGAGAAAGAATAATACAAAAGGTACACTTGAAGTTTTGCATCATTTTTCCATCCCTGCAAGTGTGGACAACTTTGTAAGTAAAGAGAGTTCATGTAGATTCCATTTGGTAGCCTTAGTTAGCTTCTTAACTAGTTCTCTTAACAGTTCAGGTTAGTACTAAACTTGTCCTACTTTACTAGATGATGACAAATGGAAATTCAATATTGGCTATAAAGTCCTTCATTGCTTAATAATTATCATACCTGCTTTTAAATATTAAATTTTTATTTCATTTTCTCTTTTCTTCCAATACTAGGAGAAAACCCCAAGACCTTATGCATACTAGACAAGCACTCTATCACTGAGCTATACCTCCAGCCCTGTTGTAGTCAGGGGTCGCAGGGAGAAAGATTACAATCAGGACACAGAATTTATAATATTATTTACGATGGTTACCCAGTATTAAACACAAGAAAGTGCAGGAAATTTGTCCAAAACATCAAAGTCTGTTCTGGGAAGGCCCAAAGGCCAGCGGTGGAAGCTAGAAAGTCTAGGCCAGTGGGATGAAGGGTCTATGCTAGTAGGTTGAGGGTTTTATAGTTGAGCCAAAAAGTGATGCTCAAATAAGGACCATGGCTCCCCAAAAAGCACAACAGCCATCCTCAGTGACAATGAGGTCCTGCGCTCCTCCAATGATGAGAACAGTCGAGTACATGCCGGGAAGCCAGTGTGACAACTTCTCTTGGAGTTTAAACAGCAACCATTTTCCCCTCCGGAGCTAGGAAGCAATGCTGAACATAAGGAGCAGAGCTCCCCAAAGTGAACCACAGCCACTCTCAGTTACAAGGTCCAGAGCTCCTCCAGTGATAATGGCCAAATTCGTATTGGGGGAGCCAGCCTGACAAGCTCCTCCAGGAGAACCAATGGCTCAAACAGCAGCACCTAGGAGAACCCACAGCACCAAAACTCTTCCTTTCCACGTCTCTTTTTATGCTGGTAACTTTCCTCAGGTGGGCTGTCTACACTCAGCACCATGCTGATTTAATTCAGCTGGTGTTAAGTTGACCACCAGTTTTTAATCCATAACAAGCCCCAAAGATTTCTCTGTATAGGTTCCATTCTCACCATAACATCCTAGATGTCTAGTTGATTAGGATTCAGGAAAAGACTGTAAATCTACTCATGTCATATTTAGAGGGAAAAACCTTTTTATTTTACAGTTTCATTTACTCTTAAGTTCAAAGAGAATAATTTTAAAAGGGAAATATCAGAAATAAAACAAGTACAAAAGAAGTAAATGATTTACAGCAAATAGATGCGAAACATTGACTTTTATCTTCTCCTTTAACTGAGAATAACAATCAGCCACTTTATATCCTTAATGAACCAATGTATAAGTTCATAGTTATTATTATAACTAACAGTGGTAAGTTTAGACATCTGGTGAGTGATGGCACTGTGTTTTTAGGATGGCAGCGTTAGCACATTGAGGTTCCCTGAGGAGACTGTGCTATAATCCCTGTGGGGTAGCTGCCTTCAGCTGCCTTGGAACATTTTAAAAGCAGATTCACAACATTGTAGCAACAGCTTTTAAAATTTGCTTGTCTCTAGAGGTGGCCAAGATATAGACTATGGCAAAATCTGCCACTTCTAACAGGGCAAGTAAGCCAAGAAGGGAGGTGCTCCTGGTGCCAAGAGGTCTTGATCATTTTCCTCCACACGCACCCCTGGCTTAGGTCAAGGTACCAAGGAAACAGGCAGAGGTCTATATACATTTCTGCCTACCCATGCCCTTTGCCACTCCTGCATAGTACTACTGAAAGAAGCAGCATGTTACCACTCAAGTATTTCATGTTAGTTTGTCAGAATTTTTGGTCACTCTCTTTTCTCCTTTACCTCATTTTCCTGAGAGATTTTTGTTTTGGGGATCTAGTCTCCTTCATAAACCTGCAGGTACACTCCTCACACGCTCCTTAGGACAGTGATTCTCCCTCCACACACGTGAGGCAGGAGGTGAAGGCCACAACCAAAATGGCTTCAGCACAGGCAACGCCCCGGTTAGACACCATGGTCTGAAGTGCTCAGAACAGAGAGCCTGACACATGTTAGACCATCCAAAGGACAACCCCCTCATCACTCCTCAGGTTCCTCTGCCAATGGGTTTGTCCCTGCATTTAAATGATCTTGTGACAGCAACCCCTAAGGATTAAGATTAAAGATGCTTGTTTTCCTTGTTCTGCAGATATTCAGACTGTCAGGAAGACAAGTTAGTAATTTTAATTCCACAGGACATGTGCCCTAGTTTGGATTAGACCAGAAGTGAATTTCAGGCAGACTGGGAGTAAGGAGGTAGAGATAGGGACAGCTTCCTTCAGGTGACCTCAAAGTCCTTTCTGTAGCACAAGCAGGGAGCTGAATGCAGGAAGCCAGTGTGGTGCACACCTCTCCACATTCTGATGCACCTTCATCAAACACAGTCTGCCTATGTCCTAACTGTATCAGCCGCTATACTCCAGAAGGTACTATTTAATAAGTTGATTAGGGTATCCAATTTAATTGACAAGAGCATCATATTACTGCAAGACAAATGGCTATCTTTCATGGGATATAACCAGGGACAACTCATGGCAAAGTTCAAGAATTGGGTATCTGTTGGGGAATCATCTTTGGAGAACCTCTAGATTTTTTATAAATTGTGCATGTAGGCAGCTGTCCCGACTAATGGGACTCACATTCCAGGTGACCTGAGTTGGTGAATCTTAAGATCTATGTCCCAGGGCTGGGGTGCAGATCAGTATAAGGTACTGCGTTGGCATGCTTTAGCAACTGAGTTCCACCCCCAGCACTAAAGAAAAGAAAGGAGCAGACAGGGGAGTGGAGGAGAAAGGTGGAGGGAGGGGAGGGGAGGAAAGAAGGAAGACAAGGAGAGAAAGGAGTCAATGCCTACTTTTGGAAATCATTTGCATAAAATACAACTATTAGCACTCTGCAGCATTTGAGGTTAAATAAGGACTTTGGGTTCTGTTTAAGAAAAATTAGATGAGAACTTCTTTTAAGTATCTAACTGGAATCATGTTTAAGATTTTTTAAACATCTAAATATAAAAGTCAGAATTGCAGTTTCTGTATTGGGTTTGTGTTGTTTTAATGATTTGGATGAAGAATGACTGCAGATAACCAACAAAATTATCCAAACCAAACAGAAGGAGCAGGAGAACAACAGGTTCTTATGCATAACTTTTTAAATTTTTCATCACAGATTTAGTTTTACAAGAAAATCCTGTGTCGCTTATTGTGGCTCCTCTGTTACCTGAAATCACATTTAAATGCTTTCATTAGTTGCACTGCCTGTGGTCTCAGCTACTCAGGAGGTTGAGGTGGGGTGATTACTTGAGCCTACAAGTTCGAGGCCAGCCTGGGCAATGTAGTGACACCCCATCTCAATAAATAATTAATCCATCAATCAATCGATCAACCATTGTTTTAATTTTGCATGTACAAAAGGTCCTATGATTTGAACTTTGGTCAAACGTGGTCAACTTCACTGTTTGACAGCAGGAAGGATTGTGTGACATGCCCCTTCCCTGGGTCCTGATGAGCAGACACTGAACTTTAGAGCAGAAAAGAAAATAAGCAACACAACAGAATATGTAAGTGAGGTTGGGACCTGTTTGTTTCTGATAAACATTTAGATGTCAAACCTGAGTCATCATCAGTAAAGTTAACATTTCACTGAATAAAACAAAACTTTAGAAGACACTAGTTATAAAAGGTACCATTAAAGCAGAGGAAAAATTTTATAAAAACATCTAGATGCTGGATATGCACAGTTGTTCTCAACATTTTTCTAGTATTTCTCTCCCTCTTTGGAGCCAAAAGCATGATATCACACTCATTGTGGGCTGGATCAGGACATTTGCTGCAGCTCCAATGGCCTCCAGATGCCTTGGCTCACCAAGGACTGGAACCCATCTGTCTGGTTGGGTAAGGAGAGTTGTGTCCTGTCTCACCCATCCAGATACCAAGTTCCCCGTGAATGGCTTACACTGCTATGTCTCAGCTGGCACCTCTCTGTGCCACAGCAAGAGGCAAAAAAGAAAAAAACCTATTCACCTCTCTTCTTTCATTTCTTTCTTCTTACACCACCACCTACATTCCTTTTGCCTACACATATAAATATGCACTACTTTGTCCTTTAAAAATAAACTTACAAGCAAAATCAACAATGCCTTTGACCCTTTCCTTCTCTTCTAACTTCTTAGAAGTGAAATCTGCACTCTGCTACATCAACTTCTGCCAGATTTAACCACCCTTCTCTCTCCTAAAATACAGATACTCCTTTCTGGTACAGTACTTTTCCTACTTCTCTGGTGGACTTTCTGTTCTCCCCAAGGTCACCATGTGCAGAGAAGCTGCAGGGAGGACCATTCCCACCAGTCTGATGTTGGGCAATGCGTGTTTTACACAATCATATGTATCAGTCCTGGCTCTTGTTTTCATTTTTGTTTCCTTGACTTTGGGGTTTTCAGAGTTCTAGCCTGTTGGAGACTTTTCTCTTTCTACAAGCACACCTTGGGAAATCTCACTTCTTCCCTATGGTTACTTAATGCAAACTCTTACCTCCAGTGATTCTCAGAACTGCATCTTTTGCTTGGGTCTCTCTCCTGTGCTTATCATATGTCTAAGCTGCTATCAGGATGCCTACTGATTTGTTACCAGAATGCCCAGTAAAATCTCAACAAACTCTATCATTCAATTATTTTCTTCACTTTTGCCACTTAATTTCACTGCCTCCATTACTCATCCAGTTTACAAGCCAGGACATTCACTAGCCCTTCTTATTTCATGAATACAAAAAAAAAAAAAAAAGAACTGGTTCTTCTTGCACCAGACTTGTACCACAATTCCACTTCTTATAGGTGTACTAGATGCCCAAATAGGACAGGGTTCACAGCTTGACAGCCTCATACTGCTGCCACTATCCTCCAAAGCTTCTTTTCACCTTATGTTAATTTAAAGCTGGGACTGAAATGCAACATAGCACAGGAAACACTGTTCTGCTGACTCAATCAGTGTAAACCATCTGAGTTATTGTGGGAAATTCTGAGACCACAGGCTTATAGTGCGCACCACTTAACTCTCAATAAGGAGTTCTCTGGAACCAAAAGATGCATCACACCCCATCAGTGGTGCCATTAGCCACCAGCCTTCCCCTCTCGACCTTTGACCTTTCATCACTGTGCCCACAGGCTCTCTAGTGGGTCCAGCATCTGTGGCCTCCTTCTCAACTCTCTCCCTAGACACAGCTGTCTACTGCAGGAGGCAATGTGGTAAGAGGTACTACAACTTTTGCTTTCCTTTCTCTAGCTGACAAGTCATCCACCAGGTAGATTTGAATTTGGATAGCACTCCACTAGGCCCTGCCACATTCGCTCCAATACAGCAAAGCAAGGGGAAGAGGGTGGTGAGGGAGATCAGGCGTGTTCAATACTGCTCAGGGGTTTAGGTTTATTAGTCAGCTTTCCTGCTTCTACAACATAATACCTGACTCCCACAACTTAAAGGAGGAGAGGGTTATTTCTACTCAGTTTCAGAGGATTCAGTCCATGGTCAGCTTTAAAATGGTGGAAAGCATGGCAGAGCAAAGCTGCATAGCTTCTGAAGGCAGCAAGCAGAGCAAGGGAAGAGCACTAGCAAGAGATATTTTTCTCCACTGGTGTGGGCTCCATCTCCTAACAGCACATTCAGATACAGACATCAGTGGATAACCCAGCAACAAGTATCAAGACCTCATGATACAATCACCTTTCCAGCAGTCTCTTAATCTAGTCAAGTGCACAATTAAGATTAATTGGCACAAGGGATAATTCAAAGCCAGTGAGTTACATGTCAGTTATGAAAAATTTCATTTCAAAGGTCAAAACAACCTCTGAGGGTTAGATTAAGACAAAAAATCTGGTAGAAAAAACTAAAGGGAGCCTATTTCTTTCTTGAACAAAGGGAATTTTTTCATCAGCTGGATGCATTTTTTTTCCCCACAGCAATGTTGAAGTCATTTTCTCATTCCCCAAGAGTTTTGTATTATTTGGAGAACAAGGACAAGATTTCTACACAAAGAAAATGCCTTTAAATTAAATGTTAAGTATTTCACACTGGATATACTGGGTTTGCTGTTGCTGTTTGCAGTGTTTTAGCTGGAACCTAGGACCTCCTCTAAGGCAGGTAAGTGCTCTATCACTGAGCTCCGGCCCCAGCCCTACATACTTCTATCTTTAAGACTTTTAGGGGACTCCTCAATCACCAAAACAGTTCTAAGTTTAAAAATTCTTCTAATGCAATTCATATGGTTTTAAAATTATGTTTGATTTGTAGTGGCAAAGTTCATCTGAGTCTCCACCTCCCAGCTCCTAGGAATTCTAAGAACACATCTCTTTATTTAAGAATTTAGAACCAGATGGGGGTTTGGTGCATACCTATAACCCCAGGACTCTGAAAGGATAAGGAGGATTACAATTTTGAGCCTCACCTAGCAAGTAAGCAAGATCATGTCTCAAAATTTAAAAAAAAATTTTTTTTAAATAAAATGGGATAAGGATGTAGCTCAGTGCCAAGGCCCAACGTTTGATCCCCAATATTGCAATCAATCAATCAATCTACATATTTATGGGATAGTGTGATAATACATGTATACCTGTGTAATGATCAAAGTAATTAATTGCTATATTGCTTTAAACATTTATAATTTGTGTTCGAATGCATTTGGTTCTTTATAAAATTTGTAATAAATTGTGAACCATAGTAACCTTTCTGTGCTATATAACATTAGAACTCCTATGTTACAGTGTTTTGGTCTACTTATCTAACCTTTCTCTCTCCCTTCTCCCCTATAATGACCTGATAACATATAATGACCACTAGTCGATCTCTACTTCAAAAGAGTCAACTTTTTAAAAGATTCTACAAATAAGTGAGATTATGGTTGTTTTCTGTGCCTGGTTTATTTCACTCAGCATAATGTCCTCCAGTGCTATCCGTGTTGCCTCAAATTACAGGAATTCATTCATTTTTGTGGCTGAGTAACATTCCATTGTGTATATATACCACATTCTCTTTATCCATTCACCTGCCTATTAATGTCTCAGTTGACCCTATCTTGGCTATTGAAGAACATCGTTTTTTTTTTTTTTTTTTTTTTGCGGCACCGGAGATTGAACTCGCGACCTCGTGCTTGCCAGGCAGGCGCTTATGCCACTAAGCTAAATCCCTGGCCCTTGTCCTTTTGAGACAGGGTTTCACTATGCCATTCAGACTGGCCTTGAGCTCACTTTGTAGCCCAGGCTGGTGTTGAACTCACAAGGATCCTCTTGCCTCGGCCTCCCGAGTGCTGGGATTACAGGCATGCACCACTAGGCCCGGCAACATCATATTTCTTAACCAGTAATTAAGATTCGGAAAGTACAACCTAATAATCCTGGGGCAGAGTGAAATCAACTTAAACTAATCACAGTACTGCTTCTGATCACAGAACAGACTCCCTGAAAAGACTGTATTCGTTACTAAAAATTTATAGTTTGAAATCTCAAATTTTAGAAGATACAGTTTTTTAAAAATTTACAGAATGAGTGACATTTTTTAAAGGCAGTAACCTATTTTTAAATTATGTTAATTTTAAAATACTGTATCTTTATAGCTGAAATCAAAATAAAATTGGGGGGATAGTTTTGCATTTTTCTAAATTTAAAACCCTGCTTTACCATAATCAGTCTTTAAAAATAAGCTGTTCTCCTATCTTGGAGGAAAATATTTTCAATATTCAAGTTAAAGTTTTAAAAAGATCTGAAGAGGAAAACTCAAAGAAATAATAATACTATTTAGTATTTACTAAGCCCTTTGGCTGTTTATAATGATAAATATATTGTTTACATTGCTTCCATGTTACGGTGACAAGGTATTCATACTTAACTGTGGCTTAACAAAAACTGTTGATGCTGGCGTTAGAAATGCAGAAATCTCAAAGGCTGATCTGAGAGCCAGGCGTGGTGGTGCACTCCTGTAATCACAACACTTGGGGAGGCTCAAGTAGGAGGACTGCTGCATGTTTAAGGACAGCCTGGGTTACACAGTGAGTTCAAGACCAACCTGAACTACATAGTGAGAACTTGTTTCCAAAATGAAAACAAAGCAAACAAAAAGCTCTATCAGCTTTCTCTCAGGATTCATGTCTTAGTGAGGTCAGTGGTGGTCCTTCATGAAATTGCTTCCATAAAAATATAACCCTATGTCAAGGATTTTTAGCTTAAAAAAGTGAAGGACCCATTTTTATAAGCTTTCCATCTACTCTCAGTTTTTATACCATTTCTCTAATAGAGGTCACAAACTGAAGATCCTGCACTAAAAGCAACCTACAAATATATAAGGTTGAACTTGGACATTTTTGCTTTTCCATTTTTAAAAACGAATTTACTGTTAATATGTAAAAGCCAGAACTTTCATTTTTGTTTTGAGACAGGGTTTTGCTATGTAGCTCAGGCTGGTCTTTTAACTCAGAGCAATCTTCCTGCCCCAGACTCTGAGTGCTGAGATATAAGTGTGCACCACCACGCCCAGCATAGGAATTTCATTTCTGACATCTATATTTTTTCGAAAAGTAAGGCAAGATCACTAACAGACCTAAATTGTCACCGGGTATCAGTAAGCTAAGTAGGTGTTTAAAGAGAGCAGTACCTAATGGAAGTAGCATGCACTTCCAGAGAACAGAACTGAAGACACTGTCAGCATAGCTGAGAGGAGCCTTCTAGTGTGTGTAAAAATAAAGCCAGAGACACATTATCAAGATACATCTGTCTTCATCACACTCTCATTGCCCCCACACACTCTAAATTGGTGCTGGTGATTCTCCTTTCTATTCACGCACTGCTTTTCCACGCATCCTACATCCCTCAAATTACCACAGGTTACTGGAGGTATCTGAGTTGGTAACTCCTGCCATTAATTTGTCAACATGACAATAACAGCTAAAATTCTGCAACACTTACCAGGAGTAGACAATTCTACAAGTATTTAAAGTGCATGAGCTTAGTCTTCACAATAACCATGAGGGTGAGCACTACCAGAATCTTCATTTTACAGATTATAAATTCAGACACCAAGTGGAGAAGCAGCCCAAGGCAACATACATGTGATGTGCAGTGGCACCTTATTCACAGGTATGTGTCTGGCTCAAAGCCCAAGCGCCCAACCTTTCAGCTTTATTTTTACACACACTGGAATGCTCCTCCCAACTATGCTGACAGTGTCTTTTCAGTTCTGTTCATTACTGTTGGATGTGTATGCTACTTTTATTAGGTATTACTCTCTTCTTTAAACACCCAGGAAGCAAAATTTAGCACAAAATTTCACCTTCGGTGGCATTTAACTTTGTGGCACTTGATTAGACAAGCTGCCCTTTATCTAAGGCTTTTCTGCTATCTGCTAGAAAACTGTCACTACAAGACAAATGGATGGCTTTGAGTTTGAAGGCACTTCGAGAGCTGTCCTGCACAGCTGCAAATAATGGCACTGGGTCCAACAATCCGTGCTTTTAGTTTTACAGTAAGATTGACTGATATTTCCATACATATAAAATTAACAAAATGCTTTGCACCAATGAAAAATCTATAGATCATATATGTCATTTTCTATGCAACTTGAAGTTTTCATTACCAAGCTACCTCTTTAGTTCATAGTTAGGATTGAAAAATCTAGTGATGATCTTAAACATTAACATCTCCAAATTCCAGGGATGGCAGGTCATTTCCTCGGCCCAAGAACAAATTGGAAACACTGAAAGCAGTTTTATATTCCACTAACATTACACCATCTATAAAAACTTCATCATGGATCAGGAAAACCCTTGAATCTGAATATTCTTTTGGTATTATTCCTTTTTTCCCCCTTATGGCATAATGTTTAAAAATTAAGATAAAATATTTAAGATATTAAATTCTAATTCTTTGGTTATCTGATAGATGTCATTTAACTTAATCAACTTATTTATATAAATGTTTGCAGTTTAATTATACAGTATATTTCATCCCCATATTCAAGAGAATGAGGTAGAACTTGAGCTCAGGTGTGTTTTGACTCCTAAATTCTGATTTACTGTACCATATGCCATACCATAATACCTCCTAGATACCAATGAGTCTAAACAGCTACTCAGCAAGGCTGTTAAGTACTGAGCTTTCCTGGACCAGTAGCTAGCATGTTTTGACAGACAGTGTCCCAAGTGCTGAGAGTAAGACACCATGCTCCTAGGAGACACAAGCCAGCACATAATCAATCAGGACCACATTCTGAAATTAGACTTATTCTTTTTAAGTGGAGTAGTCACAGCCTGACCCAATTAGGAGTCCCAAAAATTTGGGAGAAGAGGATGGGAAAAAATATTAAGAGCTTACTGCAAGAAAATTACTGAGGAAGAACAGACGAGGATTCTCAATGTTAAGTTCTGGAAAGTGTTGGAAAGTACACATTGACAACAAATATATTTATGTCACTTCATCATGGCTCACGTTTTTCAGTTTAACACCACAGAACCATGAAGTTGTAAAGTGAAAACCTCTTCCAAGCAGAGAAGCAGGGGAGAGCATTGGGAACCCTCAGTCCCAGCAGAGAAGCAACAAGGCAAGGCTGGACAGGGCTTAAGGGAATCTATGTGCACTTACAGGACCGTGGTCTGCTGTGGTACCTGAGGAATGTGGTCCAGCATCAAGTGCATGCAGCGAATGGTGCTCTTAAAGCAAAGGCACTGGCTGGGACAGGGCAGAAGTGGCAGGCACCGGCTGGCCAGGAGGAAGCAGGTGGTCCAAAAGAGCAGTCTGAGCTTCATTGCTCCAGCGGATGCTGCACAAGCAAAGCCACCGACCGGACAGCAGTAGCTGCAGCCGCAGCAGTTGTGTGGTGCAGATGGTAGGGGTTGGGCTGAGCCAGGCTTGGGAGCAATGGCTAAAAGCAGATCTCAGGGAAAAGGAGCCCCCTGACCAATCCAGGAGGAGGATCACATTACAGGGCTGAGGGCACTACAGCTCTAGGAGGCACTAGATTTCCAGGGACAGACAAGATGAGAAGCTCTTGAGTGCACAAGCCTCTTTCGGCACCAGAATGCAAATATAAACTTTTCCAAAGTTGCTTCCACTGCACGTTTTATGTAAGCCCCAGTCTCTTAGCCCCAAGCTGTCCTTTTGAAGTTCAAGTTGATTAATTATTTACTGAATTCATGCAGAATAGCTTTTCTTCTTTTTATCTGGTAACATTACCAAATCCTAAAGGGTAGGCTGTTCTAATTAGCTCATCTAGACACACATATTCCTTCCTTCTTCCAAACAATTCTCTGAAAGACATGGTTTGGTTTCTTGCTATAGACTCTACTCCTGAAACCAAATCTATTTCACTCATGGAGAGTCAACCCAGCTACTTTTGATTTGCCTTAATTTTTGGTGTTTAAAATTTTTTGCTCACATACTTGCTTCATTAGGAAACAACTAATGGACCAATGTGAGAACCTGAACAGGACAGGCGCTGGCTGGAGACTGTGGTGCACCTGTATGTTTCCCTGGCCACGGCTCACTAAGATAAGCAGCTCCTCTTGGGGAAAATGCATGAGAACAGCAGATTCCACACCTTGCAGTTAAAACATCCAGTTTTTAATCACTCTGTAAGCAGATGCTTAAAAAACTTTTTTAAAAGTTAAAGTTTTCAAAAATTCTTTTAAACATATAAAACAAAAATAAAATATGTATAGTTAATCTTAGATGACCAGATTGAGACCAATCTAGTGAGGGGGGAAGAGTTTTGTTAAGTTTCGTCAATTTTAGGAAGAAAAATAAATTCATCCTTTTTGCAGTGATTTTTTGTCTATATCCTACTGTAGGTGAATACTGCCCTCTTTTGGCAAAATGTTCACTCGTATGCATGATATTTGGCAGAATAAAATACAGGAAGATTTGGAGAAATGATCTTGGTGAACAAGGACGTTTTTAAAATAAACTTTTTAAGTATGCCTGCCATTAGTCATGTCTTTTATTGCCTAAGTACACTAATAATCCAAAATAAAAAAAAGCGTTTTTCTTTTGATTCTACTTAGAATTATGCCAGTGTCTGATTTGGAAAAAGATGAAAATCTTTCCACTTTAGGAACCTAAGTTGATGTTGAATTTAAAAAACAAAATCAGTAACTGAGAGCAGGTCTAAAAATTTCAAGGCACCAGCCATCACGGCCATGATTCAGCCTGCTAACTGGTGTCCTGTCGCATGGTGCCTCAGCACAGCTCTCTGCCTAAGAACAGCAAATGTGCTATGGCCCAGGAAATTAGTAGGATACGCGCAAGAGTCCAAAAACGAAGTGAAATGAGAAGCCCTTGAGGTTAATTATATACCAAGGCTGGTTAAGCTTGACTGCTTTACCAAGTGAAATGAACTTCGGAGACTGGTAGCAAGCAAGGTACAGGGCAATGAAAAGGCCCTTTCCCATCAGAAGCCTTAACCGGAAAACTGTTGTATAAAGCCACAGCTGTAGCTTACGGAAAAACTAGAAATAATCCCCATTCCTGCAATTGTCTACCACTCTGTTCACCCCAGAGAATACACACACACACACACACACACACACACACACAAACCTTTTTCAAAACCTCCCTGGGGAGGCAGGGAATAACAGCTCTCTGGAGGTGTGATATCTCCAAAGTAGCCTTCAAATGGGTTTTCAGACCACTTTACCTCTCTAGTCCTGAAGACCTTAAAGTAAGAATTTAAAGAGGTCATGCTGGGCAACAACTCAAGCACAGCTAATAAAACTCCCACAAAATACAAGGAAAGTTATAAATGCCAGCAAAACACACAAAATACAAAAGAGTTATAAATGCCATCCAAAAGAAATATCAAGAGCAGAAGCCTCAAATCCTGTCTCAAAATAAAAACAGGCCAATCTGAAAAAGCAGAAGTACAAATGAAAATAGAACAGATAGTAAAACTCAATGTAAGGATTCAATAGCATATTTAATGCAATTTTAAAGAAAATTAGTGATCAGAAAATCCATCTGAAGAAATTACCTAAAATTCAATGCTGAGAAAAAGTTGCGACAGTATTTATAAAAAAACGAAAGTGGCAAAGAATGTCCAGAACTCATGAAAGAGACCAACTCACACAGCTACAAGACAAGTATCAGGGAGAGAAAATGAAAAGAAATTCACACCTAAACCCATTATATAAAACTACAAAAGATTAACAATGTCCAGACAAGAATCTTTACAGCCAAGATAAGAGATGAGCTTCAAAGTAATGGCTGTTAGCTGACTTAACAGCTACAATGCAAGTCAGAAAGTGAAGAAATTCTAACTCCTTTAGAGAAAATATTGTCATTCTAAAACTGTATAGCCAATGGACATTTTTTAAAGAACAAAAGCAAAACAAAAATTTTCACTCAGATAAAACTAAGAGTTAGCAACCTACAGTCATTCCCGAAAAGAAATTCAAAAGGATGTACTAAAGGCAAAAGGAAATTGGAACAATCTGAGAAGGAATAAAGAGCAAAACCCAAGAATAAATTGGAGTATATCTAAGTATCGGTTAAATAATTACAATGTGACTAAAAGTACTAGAATTAAAACATGATACATTCATATAATTTTGACATGATTTCAGTGTTAAGAGTGCTGTCAAGTAAGTGCTCTGTATCTCTAAGAAGGACAGTAACTAAATTGATGAATTAGGTGAATACATTAAAATGTTGAGAGTAATCACTCAGCAGATTTTTAAAAAATAACTTCAAAAATGGTAAAATGACAGCAAAAAGCTAGGTCACAATAAACGGTTACCCAGGAAGGGAATGATAAAATGAGATCAGGAAAGGGAATGCAAGTACTAGGAACGCTAATAGGTGAACCCACCATGAGGTACACATGAACCTGCATGCGTATTAAATCATCATTCCTCGTATTTCAAATACATTTTATAAACACCCTTCATATCTACTATTTTACTAAAAGAAAATTTTTAGCTGACATGGTGGTACATGCCTATTATCCCAGCACTCTGGCAGACGAAGGCAGCAGGATCTCAAGTTCAAACCCAGCCTGGGTAACCTAGTGACTCAGCGAGACATTCTCGAAATATAAAAGGCCTGAGGATATACCTCAGTGTGAAACCCCTAGATTCAGCCTTCATTACCTACAAAATAATAATAGAAATAATAAAGTGAAATCTCTATACTCTTTAGAGGGGGCAGTAGTCAAAAGGAAGTAAGGTGTCCACATACACAACTGCGTACCATAATCTAATAACATATATTCATGGATGCACTGAGAATGTCTAAATTTAAAAATAAGAAAAAAAAGCCAGGTCTCTGGAGAATGATGCTTAAATATGTGATTGTTTATTTTAAATAATCTTCCAAGTCTTCCAGTGATTTAACAGGCTTTCACTTTCATCTCAAACAGACAGACTTCAACACATTTTCGGTATTTTCTTTTAACCACTATGTATGAAATTTTAGTAACATTTTTCTTTATTAATACCAGAACCAAATACATCAACCAATAGGCCATATAGATTCAAATTATCTTCTTGGTAGCTATGATGTTGTTGACAGATTCTGGGATTGATCTGACGCTAGATGCTATTTCAGGCGCTGTCTCCAACAAGCTGTGTGACTTAGGTAAAAGTAAGCCACCACTTGAGTCTTGTCTGCAAAATAAAGGCCTAAATTAGATGATATCTAATGTCTTGTATCTATAAAATTTCACAATGATATCCCCCATCATTTTCACTTACTTTTATTTCATCTTTATTTTCCATTTCTTTACTATAGAGCACAATTTTCCAAACAAGTAAATCTGAATTCTTTAAAAAATAAAACCCAAGATATTCTTAGTCCAATATATTTGCATTAATAGAAAAAACCTTCACTTGAATTTTTATTTCTACCTCTTTATTTAAAGTCACTGATAAAGTCACACCTGTAAAATAAGTGCATTTAGAAACACAAAAGATACATTTCAATGACAAAAAATATGCAATGGTCATGAAAATCTACTGTACACTTTCCCAAGTTTAGAATGAAAGACAATATGAAAATGTCAATCTTCAAATATATCCTTAACAAAAACTCCCCTAAATAGTAAAATCATCACTGAAGAATATATATTTTTATGTCTCTGAACACTAGCTCCAACAAAAAAATGGAGGTGGGGGCAAATAAGATGAAAACTCTTCCCAGATTTTCTAGATAAAAATACATGGGCACCAGAATTCAAGATTTAACTTCTGAAATGGTTGATTCAAAATCAAATGAACATTTCTAACAGATGACAAAAGTATCAAACTGATTTTCTTTCTTAGATAGATGAGATGGGGCATTTCTTAATAACAATAGTTTAGTATTCACCTAAGAAAAAACTCAGACACTTTCATCCCATACCATCGCCACGTCAATCAATGTAAGACAAACACCTTCCATGAAATTATCTTTCACATCACTAAAATATCCTCAATTATCTGAAGCAGTTCCATGTTCAGACTATTTTAAACAATTGTTTTAGATGTCTGGGACTACTGGAGCTGAGGCTTTGAAATAGTATCTGAGTAATGAGATAATAATTCTTTCACTCATAATGACTGAGTTTCCTTGAGCATATCTGAACAACTACTGTGACAGTGATGCTGGTGGACGATGACAGTTCCAAATTTTTCCCTTTAAAAAACATGACCCATGTAACACTAAGTAGAAATACATTATATTGTATGCTTTTTAACAAGGAATGACTTGTTTTCAGGTCTTACTAGGAAAAAAACCTTATAATGACATCTACTACCTGTTTTATCACTGATAAACACTGTGATTTAAGTATGTAACATAAAAGTAATAAATGAGAACCATTATGATTTTAGCAAAGAAAAAGAAAAATATGGGAAGAAGTTAAATGAACATGGCGGAGGTCCCAAAGATTACACTATAATTCTGAACCTGGTTTTTTTTTTTTTAACACAAAGGCATCTAGATACAATTTCTGTGACCATTTCTTATAACAGACCCCAAGCAAATGTAGGCAAGCTCGGCCCTACTTTCTCAAAGATAAATATTCTGATAAACTGTAAGTCTCATGAGCTAAAGTGCATCAGCTGACCACAAATGCTCTGGCCTGCTCCTTGGAGATCTCAAGAAAGTGGTGGTCACTTGTGCTCATCCCTTTATACACTCTACACTATCAGTCAGACAGGACAATGAATTTTTTTTTAAACTACAGTGAATTACAGAAAAAAAAACCCTAAAGAATGAAGACAGCCTCATTATTTTTAAATACTGAAAATGTGAAAGGTCCATACAAATTAAGAGTTGTATTAGGTATAGACTTCCTACTTCACTTGCTGTGCTCTTTAAATCTCTATAAGAGAAGCAAGTATTTTCCCTGTGTCTTTTGGCAACAGATTCAAAAGCAAAAGTTGCAGGGCTGTAACAGTTCATTAAATTTATGATTTTAAAGCTAAATTATTCAATATCTTATATTATTATTGCACTCATATATTGCCCGGAATATATCTACAGCAATTCAGCAAGACTGATTGCAACAAAAGTGTAAATAGGTCTACAAAGCATCTGATTTCCTTATTAGGTAAGATAGTTTTCACAGAGGAACCACCAACAACTGCAATTCAAATCAGATTATATATGCTTAATAATTATTTAAACCTTATAGAAAATTAAATCTAACCCTCACCACTACAAAACTGTAAGGAATCAGAAAAGGATTTATAGTACACAAAGTCTTGACTATTGTTGCATTCCACTTTGAAATCACTCTGAGTTAAAACAGCATTTTTCCAAGATTTAAAGAAAAATAGATTTTATAAAAGAGATAGATTCTTTTTAATCAATGAATACACTATTTTCGTTACTGACAAACAAGTTATACTTTTTCCCCACTATAATTCACTCTAATCAAAGAAATAATTCTTTAACTCCTAATAAATGCTACATTTTCAAGACTAAAGGATTATCAGTAGGCATTTTTTCTTCTTGATTTATTTGTCTCTAAAATATGTCAAGTAGGCTTTTAAAGATTCAGGGAGGGGCAGCTTCATGATTTTTTCTCTCAGTAAATTTTGAGGTGGCTCCTCTGGCTTCATGGCTTCACTGTGATCTTTCTCTTCCTCTTCTTTGTTATCTTCTTCCATTTTCTCATCCTCCTCACTGTCTAGAGGCTGAGGAATAAGCTGGTTACCTACAAACACATAAGTGTTAATCCTCTGCTTAACTCTCTTTCTTTTCCTCTTGGGTGGAGCCCTTTGAGGAATTCCCTTGGCCTGCATCTCATCATTGATGAAATTTCTAAGAGTGCGTCGAATATAAATACGAGCCAAGTCCTGTAGATTCCTGACAGCACAGGGGGCTAAAAAGAATTAAAAAAGAAAGAAAGAAAGAAAACATTATATACTGTTTATAGCTTCACAGAACAAAACATGTCTATTTTTAGTATATTTTTATAAACATGAAACTATAAAAATTGACTTTGGGGGTATTCATTACATGCTGAGGACCATTCTAGGTATCTAGGAGAACAGACAACATATAGGTTTAAAAGGCATAAGGGGAAAGGGTACATATGTGCATCAATTCTCTGCAAGGGTAAGAATTTAGAAACAGTGAATGAAAATCGAGCGATTAAGGGACAAGAGGAGGAAAGCAACTTTATACTACATATCCTTTTATACTGTTTGATATTTAAATCATATGAAAAGCAAAATCTATTAAAATGAAAACTCTATAGCAGCATTTAGATAGCTGCCTCTGTCTGCTAAAGTCATCACACATACACAGAGCTTTTCTTTATTTACAGAATAAGTAGAACTAACTAACCCATGGCAAAGTATCACAGAAGTCATGCCACGAGCAAACACTTTGACAGCACAATTTTTTTAAAAACTAGCAATGTTTACTTACATCAAATATATCATAGTTTGGATGAACCTACTGCGTGCTTCCCACAGATATATAAATGTACAATCCCTAGAGCCCACAATCTTTCTTGTTGCCTGTTCAATACATTACAAACAGAGAAATAAAATTTTTACACCCCACCTGAAACCAGTTTTCCTACTTTCCAACT
Organism: Cuniculus paca; assembly: GCA_004365215.1. Lineage (NCBI taxonomy): Eukaryota > Metazoa > Chordata > Mammalia > Rodentia > Cuniculidae > Cuniculus > Cuniculus paca. The sequence goes on from RJWT010011618.1 coordinate 21,289, forward strand.
TGAGAAAATAAAGCTACTACCAAGGATCCTTTATAAATATCACAAAACAAATCAAAATAAAACATAACCATATTCATTTAAGCAGGGTTAAAAATCTTCATTTATTTTTCTTAGTTTCTTCACTCCTGGTACTCTTTTTCTAAACAGCCCCCTTCTAAGTGTTTTTGTTGTAACATCTAAAATTCTGCCTCCTTCACTTATCGGTGTGTGGCCCATCTCCGCTGCAGACTGAAAATTTCTGTGGAGGAATCAGGGCAGTCTGCTCCTCAGGTCGCCAGTTCCTCAGGTTTCCATCACCCTGCCACAGGCCTCATGACATGCTTGCTCCCTGTCTTTCTCACCAACCCCAATGGTCAGGCTACGCCCAACACCTCCCAGACATACTTACAACAGTACACTGGGTTATTCACTTAACTTTAGCATAGACTTTTAAGTCTCATTTAAAAACCTTAATACCTATCTATTGGTCCACTATAAAGCCTCTTCTTTAAGCTTTTTCCAACCCTGTACTGAAACCTGAAATAGCAACAATTTCAAAGAATCACACTGGCCAGGCCTGGTGGTGCACGCCTGTAATCCCAGCACTTAGGAGGCTGAGGCAGGAGGATCGTTGAGAGTTGGAGACCAGCCTGGGCTACAAAGTGAGCTCAAGGCCAGCCTGAATGGCATAGCGAGACCCTGTCTAAAAAAGCAAGGGCCGGGGATTTAGTTCAGTGGTGTATGTGCCTGCCTGGCAACCACAAGGTCTCGAGTTCAATCCCTGGTGCCATAAAAGAAAAAAAAAAGAATCAAACTGGGTTTACTCAGTTAGAAATTATTCTTTTCTACTGGTCTAGACTTGCCCCTGACTACGGTATATGTAGTAGAAACTCAAACAACATAAAAGACTCTGAGTTCAAATCTTGCTTCTGCCACTGATTAATTTGAACATAGATAAGTAATAATAGATGTGAGACATCATCCCTTAGGTGTTAAAATGTACAAAATTCTACCTGCTCTGCCTCTCTTTCAAAATAGTTCACTGTCAGAAGATTCCACATTTAATTCCTGGCTGGCCTGCCAAATTACACCATGGGAAAGATCTGACAGATAAATTTCTATGTACACTGAACAAAGAATTGAAAGCACACATTCAGTGGTGAAGAAAAGTAGCAACATTTATTAAAAATAACAGGAAAACATACTCAGGGCAGATCAGTACCAGCAAAATGTGGCATGAACAGAAAAGTGGTGCTCGGATGACAAGAAAAGCAAAAAGCATAAAGATAAATCAAGCTTTGGAATTTCTATGGAGGTGCACTCCAGCAAAGGTATCTCTTATTGGGTCTTTAGAAAACACAGACAGGAATAATTAACAAAGTGCTGAGTCATCCTGAGTTAGAGGCTTTTAACGAGTATGCTGTTCCAGAGTCCACTCTGATTTAAGTTACATCAGCAGGAGGACTGGCCCTGGGATGCTGCCCAGACTCAAGTCAGGGAGAGGAGTTATCTCCCAGCCCCCATTGCGCAAGATTCACTCAGTAGATATTTGTTAAACTACAGGTCACATAAGAACTCACACAGGGTGATTTAGACTGCCAAAGTTCCTGTACTCATGGAGATTATGTACGTTTGGGAGGGGGTAGGCAAACAAAAATAAAAAAATTTTAAAGGGAGATATGAAAAAAACAAAATACAAGTCATATGGTTATTTTTAACTGGTTGGTCACAAAGGTCTCCTTTGAGGAAGTTACACTTCCCCGACACCGAAATAAAATGTGGTCTGGGGCAGAGCAAAACCCTAACAAGCAAATGAGTTTACACTATTCTAGGACCGAATGAAGGCTCGTGTACAGGACATT
>RJWT010011619.1:0-23144 GCA_004365215.1 Cuniculus paca
TGTTCAAAATTAGGGCTTGCCAATTTACACCAAGAAATTTTCAATCTTGTTTTAAAATTTGTTTTCAATAGGTCATTTAAATATTAAATATGTAAGAGGAGAGATTTTTCAGTGAAGAGCCTCTACCACCATCCAAAAATAACTTACAGGTCATGATTACACTTTTAAACAGTTTGAATGGCACATCCTGCATTGATTTTTGTCCATTATAAAAATGAAGGGTTACCTCTCAAAGCCTGAAGCGTTACCGAAAGGGAAAATAACTGAAATGATTTACCAAAAGTGCAAATGAAAAGATTAGTAATATTTCCCAAATCCCTTGTTATATTAAGAAAACAATTACAGATCTATTGCATCTTTAATGCAGAATCATTCTTAAAGGCAGACACATATTTTGATATTTATTGCCAGCTGAATAAATAAGCACATTGAAAAATCTTGATTTAGAATATTCTGTGCATACACCTCACATGCTTCTTGGTATGACAGTAATAGGGAAGAAAGAAACAGCAAGAATAACAGGTAAGGCAGAGGTAAACACCAACATGCAGAGTTCTTGCTAATATGCACACTACACCTTCTTATCTCTGTTTTACAGGGGAAGAAATGGCATTCTAGAATGTTAGAATAAGTTGTCTAAGTCTCTGGGATAGGAGTGGTGGCTGTCTGTGAGATTGCCTTTTTCCCTTATATCATAGGACTTTATGGGATGGCTCACCTATTTATTTATTGACTTATTTACAGCACGAACATAAAAAATATACATGGTTCATGCACTGAAAGAAGAGCAAACAACACAGGAGCGTATAAAGTGTGATGCCATTCAGTCAAGCCATTTCCAACTACTCTGCAAAACTACCATTGCCATGATTCAGCATAATGTTCTGAAGTTTCTGATGTATACAGTGTGAAGTGAAATAAATCAGACACACAAGCTTAAATATCCTATGGCTTCTCTTTTATGAGAAACTCAAAATATAAATAAATTTGAGAGCAAAATGAAGGATAGATCACTGCAAGCAGGGAGATAGATTTTTTATAAAACAAAAGGGGACAGAGAGACCGCAGGAGAAAGAAGGGAGAAGGGAGGAGTGAACAAAAAATTCAGATGCATTATGCACACGAACCAATTCCCCACAATGCATTTAAGTGTCATGTCCCACAAACACGTACGGATTAAAATAATAATTCTACAAATGACAAATAGCTTTAATACAAAAAAATTTAAAAATAAATTTTTTGATGTCTAGACAAAAGTTATGCATTATGACCTGACCAAAATTGGATGACACGTTCTACTCATCTATCAATACATTTGAATAAATAAAAATATTCAACACACACACAAGAGTGTACAGTAGCATCCAAATCTAGTCACTTTCTCTTGTCAAACTGAAATTTCTGGTCAAGTGGGTCCCTGCATGGCAACGATCTGCGAGCACTGGGATCCCACGCCGTTCAGTTCCTCCTGGCTCGCTCCTTGTGACAAACAGAGCAGAGAACAAGGGTCAGCTGTCCCATGTCACCCAGGCCCCAGGTGATCTGGCAGGGCCCCAGAAGCATTTGAGTTTGGATTCTGTACCTCAAGCTGCTTTTCCCACTTCCGGTTCAGTTAGGACTACCTTTCCCTACCTTTCCTGGATTTCAGATGTCCTTGCCCAGGACCAGGACGCCGTTGTTTGCGAACAGTACCATTTACCTAACTCCTTCTGCTACTGCTAAGGCGTCGAAGTGTTTCTGGTTCTTGCTATTGCACGGCTTTCATGATCATCCACCTTGGTGACTGCTCCTTCCTGAGACTCGGTACCGGACCCCACGATGGAAAGGAGGAGGCTCAGGGGTTTTAGAGGTCTTGGTGCATGTGCAGTCAGCAGGCTCTTAGGGAAAGACAGCTGGGTACAGACCTTGCAGAGGAGGACGTCTCCTTACCTCAGGGTGATAGGAAGCAGAGAGAGAAGGGAACCGCTGGAGAGGGTGCTACACCTTTCCAGTCACGACCTCACTGACCAGGCCACCTTCCCAAGAGCAGACTGAGCTACGCAGCTCATTAGCAGATTAATCCACAGATGGATATAGCACCCCCATGATCCAGCCCCCTTCCAAGGCCTCCCCTTCAAGCCCTGGGGCTTTGGGGCACATCCTTGTCCCCAAAAGGGATCTGTATCAACAGCGATCACTTCTGTTCTCTGATCCACACACATGCAGCTTTTCCACCGTGCTCGTGCTGGAATAAATGAATCCCTGGAGGTGGGGCAGGATGAGCAGGTGTGCACGTTTCACACTCAGCTGTGTGCCCCCTTCAGTTGGTCCTGAATGTATTACAGGGAAGGGCTCATCGCAGTCTCTGCCCCCAAAAGCCCATGAGTGGGAAAAGGCATTTTAGAACCAGACACTCAAACGTGGAAACCACTTTGGGGAGTGCGGACATTTGACAGCAATGGAAGAAATAAAGTACTACTGACTTTATTTTTAAGTTGATTCAAAAACATTAAGTCCACGCCGAACCTTAATTAAAATGTTAATGCAGGCTACAATATGATTATTCTTAATTCTCACTTAAGACGGTGGGGAGGAAACTGCCGGAAGCTGGGCGCCATGCAGCTTACACCACACTTGGTGAACACAAAGAAGAAACTGAGAAAGCAAATCGCTGTGGTGGGGCATCACACCAAATGTGACTCTTTAATTGTCCCTAGCTTTTGACCTATTGTTCAAATACATTTAGGGGAAAAAATCCCCTCTGAGAAAGAAATATAACAAATACCATTTAGGAAATACAGAGATATAAATATAATTACAAGAAGAATGTGTTACTTCTGCCAAATTGTTGGTGGAAATCTAAAAAGGAAATTAAGGCTTTTTTAAACCCATCAAGAAATGCTCACTTTACAAAGAATAAATCCTCCATAAACCTAACCTCAAGTGACATGTGGAGAAAATTACTTGGACACCCATCTCCTAAGAGAGCAATCTGAGAGCAGGAGTGTTTATTAATGTGCTCATGTGATGCAACGTAATCATCAATCTCTATATTTTCTGTATCAACAGGGATCACTTCTGTTCTTTGATCCATTTACTTTTTAACAGCTCATTTTAAGCAATCCGTATGTGTCTCCTTTAGGTATAATATCTGGAATAGCCCTCATTTTCATTAAGATTTAAATAGATTTCACTTTCTTTTCAGAAAATAATTTGCTTATCCAAGGGGTCAAGTCTACAAAAACAAATGCAGCCTACACTATATAAGAACACCTCCATGATGAATACTTTAAGATGTAGGGTTAAAAATACTCTACGCTGAGAAGGAATCTACTTCTGCATATCTTCCAAATCATTGCATTTCTGAATATACCTCTTTTACCTTTTCAGTATGAGTTTTTGATGAGTTGTTCATGAGAGTAAACGTCTTTCATACACTTTCCGACAGACTTAATGAAAAAAATCAATACTTTACTTAGGCCTATTCTTGATCTGACAAGAGAATATTCTGCAGCTGCCTTTTCCCCTCATAGCTTCTGCAAAATGAGCATTTAAATAACTATGAAAACGAATGCAAAATTTTATAAATGAGAACAAGTGTTAAACTTAAAAAAGTGAACTGCAGATCTCATTTGGCTTAAAAGGCTGAATTTTAAATTATCCCAATATACTGAAGCAATAGAAACATTACTCCTCCTTGAGCATTTATTAAAGGTCTATTATGGACTATGTCCTATATAACATGCTACTAAATATATTACAGACAATCAGTTCTTTAAAATCTGTGTGAGGATAGCTATGTAGAATACTACGAGAAAGCTTCAAAATTATTAACCTAAACTGAACAAAGGAAAGAAAAGCAACCAAAATGGATCAGTGATAAACACATAACTCTTAACTTACCTTAAAAATCATCTGTATTATACGTTCAAGTTCACAAAAATTTGGGAACTGGCTACGACTAGGAATGAGGTGGCAGGGTAGCAGCTGCTGAAATCCCTAATGCAAACCTCCTAAAACTGTGTAGACAATCACCCCAATCTGAGATTTGAAGCTGCTCAGGCAGATTTATCACATTCCAGGCTGAATCAAATGGGAAGACGAGGGCAGCTCACCCAGCATGTAGTAGACGCTCAGCAAGCTGTTGGAGGAGGCCTAAGTAAAGGAACAGCCAGCCTTTCAACATTCTCTCAGCAAATGCCTGAGGAAAAACATGAGTTTACCCTCCCATTTTTATCCTAAAGAGGAATGTAAATTATGAAGAATAAATTAATTGAAGGCACTTCTCTCCAGACTTGCATGGTCCAACTCTAGCTCAGAGTTCGGAAAACTGTGATCCAGAGACCACAGCCTGTGGCCGTTTTGCGGTGAAGTCTGTGTTCATTTACTTCAACTTAGGGCTTCTGGAGAAGCCTGGATTTCATATCATCCGGCTCTTCACCTATGTTGCCTGCCCCCAACTCTGTTCCAGTAGGGTCTGTGGCAACCTTATGTTTAAGTAGCATTGATTTTTTTTTTAAATAAAGGAAAACAAAATGAAAGGAGCAACAGAAGAAAACACTGTCTGTGCCTTCTGTGTATGAGACCCCAGCGGATTTTCTTATCTCCCGCGCTTCCTTGGCAAAGTACTGTGGACAATGCCTGCTAGCGATTTCCAAGACTCCGCGAGAACATTCTTATTCTGAGGTGACCAAAACGCAATAAGCCAGGTGCACTTTGCCTTCCAATATTTTCCTCTCATATTTGAGGATGAAACCCTTGCTCTGTGGCGAAGGAGTCTCCAAAATCACGGTCACCAAATATGAAGAACATACTTAGAGAACCCACTCTGTGCTGTGCAGGTTCCAGTGACCCACAGCGCAGGGAAACATTTCATGTCATAAACATGAGCTAGGGTAATAACACGACAATAATGTAAATGAGGAAAGAGGGGGTGGGTGGGAAGGAGGAGGGGGTTAAAGAGACTCATGCATTCTGTACACTCCTCAAGCTGAATGTAAACATCATGTACTTATAAAGTAAAAATCACAATTAAAAAATAAAGAACTGCTCTAAGTAGTGACATCATGAACCCTTAAAGATAATAGTGATAAAATAACTTGCTAGGCTTGAAGGTCAAGAATATTAACCAAGTTCATAACAAATCAGAAACAGACTTAATGGTTAGGATTCTGTCTCTCCATGGAACCCCTGAAGATGCAGCCTGCATCTGAATAACCTGAAATTTTTGTCCAACTTGCCGATTTCCAGGCTCCACACAACACATAAAATATCCAAATATTTGTGGCCATGAGGTGGATCAAGATTTCAACATGTATCCAAATAATGCTCTTACGTTTTATTGCTAACAAAGCAAGGACTAAGAAAAATCAATAGATACCACTCAAAAGAGAGAACTCTAGGGCCACTAGCTCGTGATGTTCCTACATTCTCCAGAGATTGTCCATAATTGGATAGAATCAAAACACTGAGGTTATCTGCCTTGGGACCACATTAGCAAGGCCATGCAAGCAGATTAATGCTCTAGGAAAAAACGCAAAACAAAAATCTGCATCAATCAGACAAATTCCTCTACCGATTTACTAGAAAACTCAAAAAAGACCCAGCACTATTTCCTACCTTTCCATGCAGTTTTTCTTAAACCTTCCAGTTCCTCCAGATTTTCTTGTCTCCTAAATATGAATGCAATTTTACTTTCTTCCCCATTATTTCATAATATTATATTGTATTTAATATTACAGAGCCCTGTTGTTTGATATTCATTAATCCTTATCTGCCTATTGTACCTAGGCAGGGAAATTGTTTTGTTTGATTATACATTGTGGGACACAGTGGGGATAGCTTAATCTATTTTTAAAAATTTGTGTGACATGTTTGATTTTCTAACAGATAATGTCAAGTAGATGTTGACATACATGTCAGTTTTATAAGTAGCCTCATTCATGGTGATGTGACTAATGACAGGAATCAAAAGTGTCTTTGAACTGGGGCCAAGCTACTTCACCTTCTTTGTTTCAATTACATATAATGGTGTCAGCAATTTTCAGAATGAGGTCTTACAATATTGAGAAAGAGCAGACTAAACAATGAAACTAGGAAAACAGAACATAGAGTGTGCTTGTTTTCCCAACCAAAATAGTCTCAGGCACAAGTTTTCCCACAGCCCTGAGCTACAAGTTAATAATTTGAACAAGAAGAATAGCATGAACATGAAGAAAGTTTTCCCAAGTGGAGAATGTAGCAAAATAGTGTATCCTTAAAATCATAGATAAAACAGGTTTCATGAGCTTTACATTGGAAGAGGACTGCTTGAAGGAGATTCTTAGAATGTGCTAATACCATGCCTCTCTGTCCCAAAGGAAAGATGGTGATTAGTGAAGAGAGGACTTGTATTTCAGATAGCTGGATGGCAAGACTAGCAGGAATAGAGGAAATACTTGAGGATATGAAAAAAACCCAGAATACTGTAAAAGCTTGAGGTCAGTTTCTGGGGAAATTTTCAATGAAAGACCAGACCGAATTCAAGAACCAGACTAAAAGGAAACTCAGAATACATGGTTCAGACACTGGATTCGCAGCCAAATGTGTGAAGGAAGATCTGAATTCCAGAGTCAAAGGAAAGACTAGACTGCAGGTCTCTCACAGGGAGACCTGGGCTGCCAGAGGAACTGTGTTCAAGGACAGGAGGTCACATACAGCTCACCTTGGGGACAGAAGGGAGACATTCCACTTCTATGGGAATCTCTGTGCTTATCAGAAAGCTTTGCCCAGTTTTGAGGACAAAATTAGAGTTGAAAAACACAAGAATAGAAAAGAAAAGTAGAAATGGCTTTTGGCTTAAATCATTCTAACATGCAAGGAGAACTTCATTGGATTTGCAATTTAATAAGCACAAAAATCTGTCTTACGGCCATAGAAAGCCATATTTTTGCAGAAGAATGTAATTACTACTTTCCTCATGGGGATGAAAATTATATCTTTTACTTATCTTCTGTGATAAATTCAACATAGGTACAATGAAGAAATGAATAATGCCACTATTTTTTTAAAGCTAAAGAAAGACCCATGGACTTTGACTAGATAGAGAGAGACGACAGAGAGAAACAGAGAGAGGCAGAGAGAGAGAGAGAAAGTATGAGAGAAGAATAGCATATTGGTATACTGTGTATTAATGATATATGTATTAGGTGAGTTTATGTGGTTTATATAATTATACATAGATGTATACTATATCATATAATATCATAGCAATTTAAATATGAAAAAATGAATGCATTAATTAAACAGAGTCAACTGAAGACATCTTAACAATATAAATGCAATCCTGATTTCATTTAAATGCTTTAGATCAGAATATTTGATGGTAGGACTGTACCATAAAGAATTTCTAGGTTACTTTTTGTAGCCCATCACGAAGTCCTGGAAGTCACAGAGTGGAAGACCCTCACCTTCTTAGGAGCCCCATGGACAAGAGAGCTGGTGTTGTGAAGTACTGTGGCTCCCATGGGACAGCTCTGTCTGACACGTGCCATCATCAGGAGCAATGGTCAGACCACTGCTTCTTCTACTGAACAACCTTCATGTGTTTTTCTCCTACTTCTCTCAGTTTTAAGCAGCAGAGAGCTACAGCAGATCTGCTGGGCTGAGACAGTGCATGATTTAGAAAATACAGAAGTGATTTTGCAGGTTTTTTTTTTTAATTTTGAAGAGGATAAAACCAAGGAAAATAGAACAGAATGAAACCAATCAGAACAAGGCAGAGAAAGTGATACAGGACTTTACAACATTACAAAATCGACGATAGTTGCCATAATGCCTTTTGTTGTCTTCAAAATAGCTATAGATACCTTTGGACATAGTAAAAATCAAACAGAACAAAATAGAATAGAAATAGTAAAAATGAAACAATGGATGCAATAAAAGACTACAAAACAAGACAATAGTAAATTCCTGAGAGTTTTAGTGAACACACGCATACACACAAAACCAGGGCTCTAAGAAAAACAAGGATGAACACAGCGCATCCTATAAGCTAATGTTCTGGGAGTCTAAAAGGGCGAGGGCCTTTGGCATGAGCGTTTAGGTGTTCAGTGCAGGCCTTTTTGCTTTGCAGATAAACTGCTTCACCTGCCCTTTCTGGGCTTTTCTCTCCAAGTCCACACTTCTGAGCACTGTCCTCCCCCAAGCTTCCCTGCCCCTACAGAGGGTGACTTGTCTCAGGTCTGAAGAGGCTGTGGTGGCTGGTCAAGCGCCTAGCTTGGCTCCCCTGATGGTCCCTTCACAGAGACTGAGTGCGGTCAAACATCATGAGCAGTAGTGAGCGCTAACTGAGAGGGAGTCAAGGGGACCAAATGCTCTATTTGCCTGAAATACTATCCTCCCAAAACCTGTTTTTGTGGTTAGATTTTATTGCCCTAAGATCCTGTCGCTTTCTACTTTGGTTCTAAGCTACTCTTTACATCAAACGTGACAAACATTCCATTTCTCCAAAATTAAATCTAATTAAACTGAGTTTTCATTTTCTTTTCTGTCTTGATTATTTTGACCAACTTTCAAGGCAATCATTTTTAAGCTTTATTTAAAAAGGTAAAAACAAAGGAAATAGTAAAGCTACAGTGTATAATTTATGATAATGTGGTGAAAACAGTTGTTACAGTTAAAGACACTTTGCTATTAATTATCCTCAGGATACACACCCTTGCTTAGAACACCCTTGTCCCATTTTCCTTGCCACCTTCTGAAGCAGTTCTGGAAGTCCTCTTTCATGAGTGTCTTTAGTTGCACTGTTGTGGCTGCCTTGAGGTCCTGAATTGATTCAAAGCAGTTCCCTTTCACAGTCATTTTGACTTTGGGGAAGAGTCAGAATTCACACAGTGTCAGATGGGTGAACGAGGTAAAGTTCCACCAGGCCATCTTTGGCACTAGGTAGCAGCACCTACAGTACTGTTGATCGTACCTGGTAAAAACACTCATGAAACCGGATTTCCAGAACTGAGTCAGAAAGGGGCAAGAGCAATGAATTAAGTGTGTTCAAAGAGAGGGAGAAACAGAATCCTAGCAATATGTCTTTTACTGTAATAATTTTTTTTTTAAAATGTAACCATTCAGCATATATTTCAATCGCACCTGGTATAGGGTTATTTAAAAATGAATCTTAACCTTCCAGTCTCTCTTACCTACTTCCGCAGGCTTAGGACACTTGCTGAACCGTCAGGTGTCTGAGAAACGCACTTCGGAATTCCTTGCTTTAAGGTAACAGGTGTAGAGTGATTTCAGGCAGCAATGCAACTGCCAACTATAAAACACTCGGAGACTGAGAAGATTTTGTTCAGTGCTTCCTCCCTCATTTATCTTCTTGCTGGGAAGAAATATTTTATTTCCTTATTCTTTCCTTTGCAGAGGACCTGGAGAAAAATCATGAGGTGTTTTTTTTTTTTTCCTGTCAAATGGTCACAGTTGATATTTGAAAGAAAAAGTAAACAGGAAATAAAATAATCTTTTTTATAAAAATTACTATAAAAAGTACTATTGTAAAATTGTTATAATACTAATAAAATTACTATCATATTAATATTTGCTCCTCAATAACTGGGGTCTGTAAGTGGATGGCCAGAAGAGGACTAAGGTATTCCAGATTTCTGTTTAAATTCAAAGATAGAAGAATATTTTATAGTCTTTAAGATATTAACGCCATTAGCCAAGGGGCAGATGCAGCTCCTCACGGGTGCTTGCTCTTGAGCTGAGCATGAAAGATACAACCATTGACTTGATCCAGATGTTCTTGTGGAGTAATTGCGATTTTGAAATGGTGAAGTTTCCAATGAAATGGATCAAAAAATGTTAAACCCATAGGAAAAAAAATCAAGGAAGGAGTTAAATATTTTAATACTGCATGATTTAAAAATGAAAGGTCCCTGAAATAATTTTAGATGGGATGAGGCTAAACGTAGTGTTGCCACTGTGCTTTGCTTTTGAGAACGTGTTTTCAGCCTGAGAGGGTTACCTTGTTTCTTCAGAGTGCAAGGTTCCCTGGACAAGGTCAGATCCAGAATGATGACAAATATGTCCCCCAATAGCTCCCATTTGCCAGAAATCTCCCTATTATTCAACCACAGTCAGTGAGACGTGTCACAAAAATTCCTATGCTGCTCCTGGTTCTATCAAGGCTCTCGATTTGCAGCTAGCTTCTCTGAAGAAATTCCAACACACAATCCTGACACGCTTGTGTCACAGGCCAACCCTAACAGGCATTAAGGGTCCAAGCCCCGTGCCCAGGAAACTAGGGTAGCCTGTGTTTGCACAAGACTTAGAGCATAGCCACTGCTAACCCTGGGGAGAATGCTGCTCACTGTGGTGGAAAGGATGGTAACACTCTGTCTCTCACTGCAGGAGCAGAGAACCTCATAAGCAACTCACTAAGATTGACTTAGGTCCTCTGAACTCACCAGAAGGAGTTGAAATCTCTGTCTCTTCCTCACCCTCCTCCCTTCCCCTCCCTTTCCCCCCTCTCCAGAAGGAAGAAGAGTGTTCCTCAGACAGCTGTCATGGCGTCCTCATTGCACCAGCCCCAGGGTCATGAGGAGCCAGTTTCTTCTCCATTTTCTCTCCCACTTAGAAGGGATGACACCATTGCCAGAGCTTGTGTTGTTGCTTTCCTAAAAACAGATTTATGAAATGTAATTCCTGGTATTGTTATGAGGGTTTCAAAAGTTCATTATAGATTAAATACAAAATGTAAATGAGCAAAAACAAGGAGTACCACTCATAAATTACACACCCAGAAACTATACAATGTCAATCTTTTGTTGTGTGTCTCAATATTTTGTAAAATACATTGCAAAAAATGTGGTTTTCTGTTTGTATGTGTAACCACACACACATACATATGTACATACACATAAACACATATGCATAGTTAGGAATACTGAACAGTACACTTTAAAGAGTTCCATATCATCAGTTTTCAACATTATTTCTATTTCTTGCATACATCTTATTATACTGATATTTTATAATTCTTTTAATCCATACCCTTGTTTTGCCATGCAAGGATTTCTGCTCTTATTTTTTCCTGCAGTAAATAAGCCTGCAATGAATATCCTTCCAGAAAGTGTTTAATTGTGTCTGTAGCATAAATGTTTAGACTTGAGTTATGGTAAGATCAAAGTGGGATAGCTCATCATCTTTTATACAGAAAGGAAGTTCCAGGCCATTGCTTGCTGACAGATAGGACACCCTGTCGTTAAGAGCTGCTGACTTATAACTGGACCCATCCGCATCATGCTCTTAGAAACTGTATGGTTTCAGGACCAAATGGTTACAAGACCAAGGTCTGAAGTGGTTTCCCCCTACACTGTGTGATGACAATAAGGCTCAATAAGAAGGTGAAAAACAGGAGACTGGTCAGGAAATTTTCAGAAAGTGTTCTGGTCATTAGGAGAGAAAATTTTTCTTCCAGTTTTTCTCCTCAAGCCAACTATTAATGCTGAAATTTGAGTCAGTCCTCAAAAGACAACTAAAATGTTGCTGCCTGCTGAAACCTTCATGGTCAGAAATTTTTCTGCCCTTGAACCTTGCAACATTTTTTCTACCACTGCCTCTCCCTTCCCCAAAAGCTTTTCTATACAAATCTGTTTTCTGCACCCTCCTCTCCCCAGTAATGCTCAACCAAAACAGTACTTTTTCACCCAATTTTCTTAGCTGATCCATGGGAAGAATATATGTGTATTAAAAATATAATATGTGATAATTTTACAAATATACAACTCCAGGAAGTTATAAAAGAGGATGTGAGAATCTCAAGTAATCCACCCATACATCCAATCCAATTCCTGAATCCCATTGCTCCTGGAGATTTCTTCTTTGGCCCCCTGGGTTTTGTTTATAAAAATCCCCTTGGTCAGTGTAGTTCAGAACTAGTAGTCATTTACAATATGCAAATGATTCCAACCTCTTTCTTAACTTCAGACACTCATTGTCAAATACCTCTTGCATTCCTTTTCTTGAAGGATCATTTGGTTCCATTTCTTTGCCCTGGTTCTGTGTCTGGTCTCTGTCTCGATCCCAGGATATCACCCAACACTCACAGTCTTGGAAACCTCCACATACAAGAAGTATAAATACCTTTGTCTGGGTTGCTAGTATGCCCCAAGATTTATCTTGGCATGTGTCTCTTCCTGATCCCTTGAGATGTCTTCAAAAAGGAAATGTGCAAATAACTTGTCCTTCCTCAGTTAGAGGAGCAACAGGTCAGCTCCTCAAACCACATGAGAGATAGATTGTCAAAAAAACAGGGCTTGTCCTGTTACCAAGAGGGACAGAAAATGGACTCCAATAACAAACAATAGGTATGTATTTTGCTCTATCTTCTCCATCCACACTACATCCTCCAGGCTTTCTTCCTCCCCTGCCAGGACACAACATTCAGAGTCACTTCCTGTGCACCCCTGTCCCGTCCCACACAGATGCCTTCTCCCTGCAATTGGATGATCAGTTAAGATCACTGATCATACAGAGTCAGGTACGATAATGTCAGTCTTCTTTGAAACACCTCACTGGGAACTTATAACACTTAAAATTATTTGAATTCCCAGTCATCCACTGCCAACTATATTAGGGTCCCTTTTTGTTCCATCTCCAATTATAACCTAAACTGCACTGCTCAATTTTCCCAACAATGAGACTCACTTCTTAACTTAGGCTTAAGCTGTTCTCTTAGCAGGAATATTTAGATTATATAGATTTCCGTGGTCATTGTCTCTATAAGCCCATCACTTCCTCTGATGGATGTAATTGCTTTTGCATTTATATTCCCATCCCATTTTGCAAACATTCCTATTGAGGTACAGATCACATAGATTTGTAGGAATTTACATTTGCATTTCAGTCTCTCTTAGTTAACTGTGAGTTGCCAAAATTGCCTTCTCAGCTTTATAATCCACCGTGTCTACGAAAGTTCTTTGCATAAAACATAAACTCAAGAAACATTTGCTAAATTGAATTTTTGGACACTTAGGAACAGAAATATTTTAGAGTTGTTCAAATTATTTTCATAGAGTCAATCAGCTTCAATCATACAACATAACCACACCAAGGAGCTACAAACTACTGTCCAATCTCCAACATTTTTATATGCATAGCCATTCACCACTGGCCAAACTTACTGGGGAAATAATGTACTATTAGAATGCTCTCTGTTTCTAGACCCTTTTCTTCTGATTGGACATATTTGTTGAATGCCTAAGGCCAGTCTAAAATGCTCAACTCTGAGTTGATTGATGTCTTATCTAAACAGGACAATAGTGAAATTCCCTTCTCTCAAATCTGAGGGCTGTGCACATCCATCCACCGATGGAACGTCCAGGAAAGCCACCCCTGAAACTGTGATGTGATGAGTTCTCTGTGTGCGGAGGATGTGATTCCAAGTTGCAGTGCACTCCATTAATTAAACAAGTCTGCATGCTCATAATTTAATTTACCGAAAGAATTCACAAGAGGGATGGGAAACTGGGTTCCCTTGCTTCCCATAAATGTAATTGACATAATGAGCAGCTCTCTTTTCTTTTGAGTCACAATGCCTTACAGTAATACCTGCCTCACGTGGTATCAAGCTCTCTTTGAGTTCTGTGGAGAAATAATTTTCTAAGTGCAGTTCACCTCAACGTAGATAGATATCATATGGCATGAGAGACTTCAGAAATAGAGGAGATGAAAATCACTTCAATGAGTGTGGTGGGTGGAAATGGTAAACCCTGACTCAAATAATAATTCACACTAACATTTGCTACATATTTCTTTCACGATCTTGGTATTTTTCAAAAAAGTTAGCAAAATTTGAATGCAAAGGAAAAACCTTAGACTGAAATATGAAATATATGACATTTTATTTCAATTAACAATTTATAAAGCACAGTTATACGCATTAACACACTCGATGTTTTATGCATCAAGTTGGTAAATGAGACTTTTTATCATCCTCCTCATCATTCCTTTTTACATGTGTTAAAACAGGATTCAAAGGAATTAGTAAATTGATGCGGCTCCAGTTGCTAAAAAGGGGCACCAATCTGTATTTGAATTCATGCTTTATTATTCCTAATGCTATATTTTCCTGCCTTTAATTTTAATTTTGGTGCAACCTGTATATTGAAACCATTATCCTTGCATAAAGCTCTCTACTCATATGACCAGTGAATGAATACAACAGAATAAACATGTAACTTTTATCGCACTGCTTTTTTTTTTAAAGAATTTCAATTTATTCCTATTACTAATCACTGCTCAATCAACTATCTTTATCATAATTTTCAAGCTCCTCTGAGATGATAAATCTTTTCATTTTCTTAATTTTAAAATGGTATTTTGGTCCTTTCAAATAAAATACCCAACAAAAGAGGAAATGTGTGCCTTTTATTTTCTAAATGAACTTTGAACTTCTCACTGGATCCCAGTTTAATTTCATTCTTTTATTTTTCTCATTCTCTTTCTGGTTGGTTGTTTCATTTCCCAGTTAATTATTTGTAGCCCTTTTAGATTTAGAATGCAATCCCTTTTCTTCTTTTCCCTGGGTTGCATTGTTCATAGTCATAAAGAAAAATAACCAGGGAGCCAATAAATGTCATTTTTACATGTTATAAAAGTATTTGTAAAACAGTAAGCAATGTTCAAGTATCTTTAGAATTGGCCATTTAAGCCTTAAATATCTGGCACTGAGAAAAACAGTACTTTGAAAGCTTTCATTTTATACCTAAGCTATAGAAATTTCAGCATGTACTGATAGGCTGTGAACATTTACAAGGGAATGAAACAAATTAAATGACAAACTCCTGCCAGTGTTTAAAACATAATATTTTAGTAGCTGTTTCATTTATCAAATAAAAACAGAATACTGAGCAGCTACTCAATTAAATTAGATTTTATTATTTCTTACATGACATGGTTAGAAACAGTAGTAAATATACATAAAAAGATAGATTTTCCATTAATTCAGCATATTTCACAAATATTTACATTCTCAATTTGGCATCTATGAGAAAGTCAGAGACCCTACGCTTTTATCTATATATCTGGAACTACATCTGGTCTACCCTTCCTTTTAGGAAAGTTATCTGAAGATGTTTAACTAAGTGTTTTTGATTTCCAGCATTTCCTTTGTCTCTCTTTTGAGCCTTCACCTCATTTTCACCTAAATTTAGGTTTCACAAAGCTACCAGCTCACGGAAGGAATGATGCAGCTAGCAAAATTGCTCCTTCCACGCACAGTTTGTAATAAAAGGTTTCCAAGAAGTGGCTTGTTGATACTTAGAAATGATGTCCATCTCCAAGTGAGAAAAGTGCCCGCTGTGGACTGTATGTCTGTGTCCCCCTAAACTATGGGGACATTTCAAGGTGGCAATGGTAACGAAGTTCACGTGAGGTCCTGAGGGTGGGGCTCCATGGAGGGATTAGTACACTTATAAGAGGAAGAGACGCCAGAAGTCTGCCTCTCTTCTTGGATGTGCGAGCACAGCAAGGAGGTGGTCCTCAGCAACCCAGAACTATCTCATCAGAACCTGACCATGCAGTCATCTTGGTCTTGTGCTTCTAAGCTTCTGAATTTTCAGAAGTAAATTTCTGTTTTTTTCAGCTACCTGACCAATGGTTATTTTGTTGTGGTATCCCAAGGTGACTGAGATAACACCTGATTAAACAGACCAATTGCTGTCCTCTGGGCTTGGTGGAGAGAGGCAGACAGAGAGAGAGAGAGAGAGAGAGAGAGAGAGAGAGAGAGAGAGAATTAAGATGTGAAGAGAAGGTCTTTGAGTCTTTGAGTCCAGTTCTCTTCCTGTTCTGCACATTCTTTTTTTTTTATCACAAATTCTACCAAAGGGAACAAATTACAACCCAAATAATTGTATGAGTGCGAAACTAGGAAACATCTGTGTCCCAAATCCCATCTGGAAAAAGAAGAAAAGCAGCAGCTTTCAGAATTTACTGAACGCCAGGACTTGAAGACAATGTGGGTGTGAACAGCACAGGACATCACTGGTCTGAGACAGCCCTGAAAAGTTCACTAGTGTCCTAGACAGCAGCTGCTGAGCAGATGGTGTTTCCCGCATCCTCGGAAAGTCTGTCCCATGGCAGGGTCACACTGAAGAGAGAGGCCACAGGCCTCAGGCTGACACAGGTATTCGCAGGTGACAGTGTGTGTCACCCACCAAAGTCACTGAGCTGCTTCACGTGAGAGCTCAGTGAGTGTGCACAAGGCCAGACTGGACAGTACCTTCTCCACAAATTGTAGTAAGGACCAGACAACCAAGACCAGATCATCGCAGCCCTATGCAGTTACTACGAAAATATCTTCAGAACTGTAGCTCAGTCCTAGTGAGCTTGAAGCAGTCTTGACTTTACTACATAAACTTCATGCCACTGAGCTAAGTATGAGACTCGAAATAAATATGGGTTTTGATTATGAAGAGTTGTACACCCACTTTTTGTCCGGGAAATACTGTACTTGTGCTAGGTACATGTGCTGTACGCAGTAGTATGGATGCATAACTGAGTTCCTCAAGGACAGATAACAAAGGTTTGATGATGGTTTATAAAGAAAGCATAAGAGAAAGAATGAGGTAAAAGTGCAGATTTATCCTGTAAGATAAACTTTTGGACAAAATGATAATGTATTTTCATACTATGGGAAAGTGGTTTGATTTTCATCTCATTGGATTAATGAGAAGCTGTTTCAGGTTTTTGAGTGTGAGGTGAGTTTGTCATATATATGATTTAGGTTCATTTTGCAAAAAATACGAACTATGCACATGAAACATAGAGGTCAGAATTTTAGTTAAGGGGTCATTGGTCATTGCACTTTTTCAGGCAGGGAATAATGAGGCAGAAAATTAGAGAGTAAAGGTAAATGAGAAATACCACAGGATTGAATGAACAGCTTCTGGCCTTCACTGGTGATCAATTAAAAGAAAAGAAAGTTTTCAACTCGGGTTTCAAATCCAATAGTGCATGACTACTCCTCAAACATCCTCATGAAATAACTGCGCTGACAAAAAGGAAGTGTCAGCAGTTGAGTGACATCAGGGTGTTGAACATTATTACTTTTAGGTGACGGCAGGACACCTAAGATGATATAAAAAAATCAATCAATATGGAGAATATTTAATAGAAGTAACTGTTGAAGAAAAGGAAGGAGGTGGGTTGATGAATTCCAGAGCATAGGAACAGAATCAGTGGAAGAGAAATACAAAGCAGGATGGTCAAGCTGGGAGGGGCCAAGCTAACCACCTCTTATGATTACTGAGAAGTTACAGTAGTTGGTGTGACTGGCTACATCTTGGCGCTTAGACTCCAGTGGGTTAGCACAGCAACGTGATAAGAGCAAATGTTCAGCAGCAATGACAGCGCCAGTAAGCAGGGCATGTTCTTGTTCTTTCTGAACTTTCCGTGAGGACTAATTTCTTGTTTTGTTTTGCACTTGTTTGTTTTAATTACAATTTCTATCTATAGTGTTACATCCTCAGATTTTTATTTTCCAAATGGTTTTCCACTTTAAAGAGGCTAAATAAAGCTTCTGACTGAGCTATACTTGTGGGAATCCCTAAATCTTTTTATAGGAAGTTATTTTAGTCAAATGGAGTTGAGAGTCAAGTTTCCAGTTGGAGAAAATAACAGAGACATGCAAATTCAGGGTATAGCTCTACAGTATCCTGATGTTAGAGGAGAAAGACAACTTTCAATATTAACCATTAACCATCTGGATATTTGGAAATGTTTTAGCAAAAAATACCCCACGTTAACCACACTTTCACTGAATGTAGTGGAACGTGGAGTGTTAGTATGTACTCACCATGGCTGAGAATGCTCTCCACTCATCTGAAATCAAGTTGTCTTCTGAAAACAAGCAGGTTGTCTCCCTTTGGGTCCCTTGCAGTAGGTTACAATTGGAACACTGAATTGTATTCACAGGAAAGGGAAGTGATGGGCAGCATTTCCCCACCTCAGTCCCTTAACCCGACGTACCTTCCTGTCATCATCTTCCACATTCTTTCCTCTCTGTCTGTTCAGATGGATTCAGTTCTGGCATCTAAGGATATAGAGATGGAAGATCCTCTATCAACCTTCTTCTTCAGAGACTTGCATGGAACAGAGTCCCCATCACAGATCTAAGACTCTTTAGGTTGGGAAATGGTAAGAAAGAAATTTCTACTGTGTTTGAATCATTGTGCTGTTTCAGAGTGATTTGTTAAGCTCTGTTGCCTTTAATTCAAACACCTTCAATTTCTTTGTAGTTATCATCTCTCTCTTCCCTTCTCTCTTTTTCGCCCTCCTTTTCTCTCTATATTTAATTACTGTGTTCATCCTCTCAATAGTCCCTTGCTGAGATGAAGGTAGATGGTTATTCTTGCACCCTATTGCCAGACACGTGTATTCCCATAACTGACTTTTATCACCTTGCTGGCCATCTCCAAATACCAAGGTGTCACACAGAACTCACAGCCGACCTAAGTGTGTCAGCTGGGAACATGACCACCAGCATCAGCTTCAAAGACTTTCATCATCTTTTATTGTTACTTCATTTATTTTTTTCATTGTGTCACCAACTTTCACATAAACGTTTACTTTTTGTCATGTCCCAGAAGTGATTTAATTGAAATCCCTTCCTGGGCCACACCTTCTAATTCACAAGTATGATTGGGTGTAATCTTCTTCAAAAACATCGCATTAGAGGTGATTAACAGATTTCTAAACAGAAATATAGATTTTTTTTGACCATTGAATGAGAAATTGACACTACATGCGGAGTGGAAGTAATCAAGAAATAATTACATTCTCTACAACTTCAACTTTGTACATTAAAAAGAAAAAATGGGTTAATTCTGTACGTATAGCATGAATACAAGATAAAAATTCTAGCAAAATAAAACTTTTTTCCAAAAATAGATCCTTACAAGTCTCCTTAATTCTACATTAAAACCAATTCAACCACGTTTCACACTTTTTAATAGAAAAACATTTATAATATAAAAATATACACTGGAGAGTAGAATCATTAAACCTATGCATAATAAGTTTAGTTTATTAAAAACATTTTTATTTGTCTCTCTTTAAAAGAACATCTCCACTGTCTCTACACTGTTAGTTTCAGTAAACTAGCATAATGTAGCCAGATTAAACTTTTACATCGTTCTAATACAACGCAAACCTGCTTTATGGAGATGATCATGCTTTGCCTGCTAAGTGAGCTAACATAATTTGTGTCACTTAAATTATCTCTGTGTAACTAGGAGATGAAATTTTAATCCATATTTAATTGGTGAAGCTTAAATTATTACATGTACTATTGAGAGTTTCAAATTTTATCTTTAAAAGTTTGTAACAAAAGAATTAAGGGAGCAAAAATAAAGGGAAGTGTCAAATAGGAATAAATGATTCAAGACTTCTTTTTTTTGGAAGAAAGAACATATGGAAATAAGTTGTATAATGTAGTCTATTTCTTTCCTACCAGGTTGCAACCACTGCAGTTAAGAGGTGACAATAAAATATATAACATTTAAATAGTCTCTTTCTTAAAAATTTTAAGAAAATTAAATTAATAACTTAAAAACTCTGGATATAAGAGAGGATATCATATGTGTATTAGTAGTTTAAATAAAAATGTTATTTTTCATTATTAGAAATTTAAAGAATATTTTTGCCATTTTTAATAACTTCGTTAGAACAATTGTGGATTTACAGCGACACTAAACAGGTAGCACATAGAAGCTCCATTTACTTTGTGCCCAATTTCTCATTAACATGTTACAAAATACTGTTAATTTATTTATTACAAAAATTGAACCACATCCACGTTTTGTGCAGATTTCCTTAGTTAACAAATGTATTAGTCAACTTTCCCCCAACTGGGTCACAATAACTGACACAATTTAAAGGAGAGAGATTCAGGTTGACTTACAGTTCAGGGAATTCAGTCCATGGCTGGCTGGCTGCAAGATAGAAATGGCATGCTATAAGGGTGTGGCAGAGCAAAGCTGCTCACCTCATGCAGTCCAGAAGCAGATAGCACAGGAACAATCCAGGGAGAGAGACACACCCTCCAGAGGCCCACCTTCAGCCACACACCCCTCCCAATCAGGTCCCACCTTCTAACAGCATATTCAGCAGTGTACTCACAAGCAGGTAAGTCCACTGATGAACATACAGTACCTCCATCATTGAACCATCTTTCAAAATACCCATCTCTGAATGAATGAGATTCTGGGGGATGTTCTAGATCTCAAACATTATACTAAATGCCCTTTATCCATTCGGGGATCTCACCAAGACATCACACTGCATTTACCTACTACATCTCCTTAGCCTCCTCTTGCCTGTGGCAGTTTAACTGAGCACTGATCAGATATTTCATAGAATGTCCTTAATTAAAATTTGTCTGATTTTTTTCCCATAATTAGACTGGGTCAGCACATCATATTCAAGGGTGCACGATATTAACAGGATTTAACACTGTTGATATTGGCATTCATCATTTTGCTGAGACAGTCTGTCAGGTTTGTTAGCCAAAGTTGCTCTTTTTTCTAACCTCTTTGCCTAGTGAACTGTGGGAAGTCACCAAAAGCAATAAGTGACTAAGAAGGTGGTGTGCGTACGTGCTGTAGTTTCAACCATATTGATTTAAATATTGTCAATTTAAATTGTTCAACATAGGGAGTTATCTGAGATTAATTAAATATTTAATAGGTCTGAAAACATTATTTGGGGTATCAAATAAAATAGTACAGCTGATCTTTGTCAAGTCGTTAGTATCCACAATTATTTATTGGTTTTCAAAATCAATAAAAGCATGAAGACTTAGGATTTGTAAAACAAATGAGCAAGAGTTAATATTGAAGTAACCCTCATTCTATGAAAAGTGCTAATGTAAGACCCCAGACAGGGCAGCAGGTATTTGAGGGAGAGCGGTCCAACGTGAGCATCCCACCCAGCCAGACACAATAGCAGGCTTCCGTGCAGAGGGGAGCGGAAAAGAATCCAAAGCAACTAAATATTACGAATGCTCCGCTCTTCTGTAATGATCCATGGAAACTCTAAGTGTGTGTT
The DNA here is from genome assembly GCA_004365215.1 of Cuniculus paca. Lineage (NCBI taxonomy): Eukaryota > Metazoa > Chordata > Mammalia > Rodentia > Cuniculidae > Cuniculus > Cuniculus paca. The sequence goes on from RJWT010011619.1 coordinate 21,067, forward strand.
AGAAGAATCCAATTCAAGTTGACTGCAGGAAGGAAAAGTTCACATTCAGCTTATTGATCTATTTGTGAAGTTATGAAAGAATCAATTCAGGGTAGTTGTTGTCCAGCCACTACTTTCCAATGCATGTCATTTCTCCTCTTCTTCCTGTTCCTGACTCTCCTATATTCTCTGGATGTGGTTTATCTTCCTGAACTTCTTATAAATATCTTGAGCGACTTCTAAGGATGTTATTGGTTCCATTAATGAAGGCTGAGGGCAGGTAAGAGAACCCATAAAAAAATACCTCCCAGTTCTTCTTATTCAATTTTGCCTACATTTCAGGAAGGAAACTACTTGTGTTTCTTTGGGGGCCTCAGACAACATTGTGCCCAGTTGTGACCAGAATCAAAAACACAACAAAGTTAGCAAACACCAGCAGAGAGTAGGGCAGTGTGGCCACAGCCTCTGGAGGAAAATACAAGTTTAAAAAGGCAGATATCCTCCACACACAGAGCTCAAAATGTGAGGCCAGAGACATAGGCTGTGGCCAGTCTAGGAAGGAGCAGCCTTGTCTCGTTGTCCCTGTGGTCTGCAGGCAGCCTTCATCACTGATGCCTGAAACGTTTGTTGTATGCATGTTCTGGGTCACATAAGTACTCCCTGACTCACGGTTCCTGAGATCACACACTTAGGGAATTGACATTTTTAAATGATGTTTTCAAGTTTGACAGTCATACTTCCATCGATTGCTAAGCTACCAATCCTTAACTAAAGATTTTGTTTCAAACAATCTAAGGAGTCAAAAAGAAAAATAAAAGCAATCTTAGAGTTGTCACAGTCCTGAGAACTCAGTTATTCATGAATGGAGATGATGAGCAGAGTACATTGGTGAAATTGGGACTGGAGGGAAGGAAATGGATTCTTGTACTGCTCCAGCTTCTGTCTGAGTAGACAGTGGATGGGCGCCGAGGTATTAGTTAATTAATTAATCATTGCCTTGAAATTAGCGACCCAGGGACAAGCATCGGCCTTCTGAAGTAGGGCAGGAGCGCAATGCTGGAGTCACTTCCTGTTGACCTATGTGAATTCCTTGGCAACTTGCAGATCCAGAGAAAGAGAAAGAGAGGCCATCAGGAAAGGCCTGGGAAGATCTTCAGGTAAGTTAGGGAGACACCTGGGATTTTGATTTTCTACTGCATTCTTCCAGACACAGCGTGTCATGCACAAAACTCCTTGCTTACTTTGTAGAGCAGCCTGCTATGATAGAAGAGGAAGGGAGGAGGGATTTCAGTGGTGGGGTTTTGATGTAATACCCCTGAGAAATTTCTGCTCCAGAGGGCTCTACACGCAAGGTCCAGTGGATACTACTGCTTTTGTGAAAGCTACTATCCGTTTATATTCCACCTCTCCAGGAAGTCGGACACTAACAAAAGGCCTCCTTATTTGATCACTCATGGGGCAGGAAGTCTGGGTTAGTCCTCCACAGCCTCTTTGCAGACTCACGCCTTCCACTGAGGGTCACGGCTGTGCGTGGACAGCTCCTACTTTCACACACCCTCCGTGTTTCTCGTGCATGCCATTCATTCCCCTATAAGTTCTATTCTCCTTTTTCTTCCTATTGATCTATTGGTATAAAAATATGCTTTATTCTGTTAGCACTGCAATCCACATTGTGCTCACCAGGACTCACAAACACTTAGCTATTTATTCTTTGAATTCTTAATATGGCCATTATTAACTCAGTAACTCAAGCTTCTATTAGTATAATTGTCCTCATTATTTAACCACCATCTCATATGCACAAGAAGCAATTAGCCAGTGCATTGGATCGAGGTACAAAGACGAAATGATTCATTACATTTCTCACGTTGTCTTTGACAGTGTACAGTGATCAGGAGAGAAAGAAAAGTTCAATAAGAAAGTTAGGTTTGTTTCAGTTGCTGACTAATCTGCCTAAGTTTCCAGTGCATCTGCTGCTGTGCTGAGTGTCAGGCCACAGCTGCTGGGCAAAGAAGATCAGTTGGAAGGACACATCTTATGCTGAAATGACAAGGTAATAGTGAGGAATGACTGGTCTGAGGGGTGTGTCTATAGGGAAA
>RJWT010011620.1:0-23126 GCA_004365215.1 Cuniculus paca
CAAATCAGGGACAAATGGGGAAGTGAGTCACGTAGCAAGTGAGCATTGTTTGACTCTTCCTGTGAGGGGTTGGGATGGTGGCTCCTGGCTTCCTCAAGGTGATCCATACCTATTTAGAAGATCAATCCCTGCTGTCTATACTTAGGGTGTGCTTGCATTTGTTTTGCCTTTTGTCTTAAGATCTGGTCCACAGCTGGAGTTGTCTGTCTCCTCCAAGGTCACATCTGGTCTTCTGCACTGGCTTCTTTGAGGGGCTAGCCTTGTCTGACTGCCTATAATATTTCTATTTAACTCAGCTGCCTATAACAGTACTGGCACAGGAGTAGATGTGTAGATAACTGAAATAGAACTGAGGGGCCAGAAATAAACCTATTTATTTATCATCAACAGATTTCTGAGGAAGATAACAAGACTGTAAAATGGCAGCAGGGGTGGGACAATCTTTCCAACAATAGGTGCTGGGATCACTGGTGAGTAATGTGCAAAATAATAAAGTTGAACTTTCACTTCATATTAAACTCAAAAGTTAACTCACAATGATCAATTCCTAAACACTCCTTCATGACCTTGGATTTGGTGAACAATTCTTGAATATGACACCAAAAACACAAGAAATCAAAGGAAACCTAGACAAATGGGACTTTATCAAAATTAAAAAAGTTTTGTGCTTGAAAGGCCAACATCAAGAAAATAAAAAGTTAACCCACAGAATGAGGGTACTTGCATATTATATATCTGATATGAGTTTAGCATCCAAAATATAAAATATGTAAGAACTCTTAAAAGTCAATAAGAAAAAACCCAAATAATCCAATTTAAAATTGGTCAAAGGGTCTAAAGAAACACTTTTTCAAGGTAGATAATGTAAAAAGATTCTTCGCATCATTAGTTATTACTCAAATGCAAATCAAAACTGTGATACAATAACATGTCACTCCAACTAGAATGACTGGTATAAAAAAATCAGATAATAATAAAGATTGGTGAAGACTTGGAGATATCAGAACTCTTACACACTGCTTTGGGAATGTATAATGGTTGTTATAGTCAGGAGTTACAAGGAGAACAATTACATACAGGACACAGAATTTATAATACTATTTTATGATGGTCACCCAGAATTAAATACAAGAAAGTGCAGGAAATCTATCCACAACACTAAAGACCTAGTAAATTCAGCTAAGGGCCTGAATCCCACAGTAATGTCCTACATGAGTCCAGGTGAAGACCTAGAGCCCATAACAATGCCTCCCACAAGTCCATCTGGAGGTCTAGGGCCCATGACAAGGACTCATGCTAGTCTGTTTTACAGATCTGCATGGGGAAGGCCCAAAGGTCAGTGGTGGAAGCTAGAAAGTCCATGCCAGTAGGGTGAAGGATCTGTGCCAGTAGGTTGAGGGTTCCACACTGGAGCCAAGAAGTAACATTCAAAATAAGGACCAGGGCTCCCCTGAAAAGTACCACAGCCATCCTCAGTGACAATGAGGTCCCGAGCTCCTCTGATGATAACAGTTGAGTACATATCAGGAAGCCAGCGTGACAACTTCTCCTGGAGATTAAATAGCAAACATCTTCCCTTCTGGAGCTAAGAAGCAATGCTCAGAGTAAGGACTAGAGCTCCCCAAAGTGAACCGCAGCCACTCTCAGCAACAAGGTCCCAAGCTCCTCTGATGATAACAGCTGAATTCATATCCGGGAAACCAGCCCGACAAGCTCCTCCAGGAGAAGCAACAGGCTCCAAACAACCACACTTAGGAGAACCCACAATGCCACACTCTTCCTCTCCATGTCTCTTTTTATGCTGGCAGCTTTCCTCAGGTGGGCCATCTACACTCAGCACCATGCTGATTTAATTCAGCTGGTGTTAAATTGACCACCAGTTTTTAATCCATAACAATGGATTTGAACAGTAGTTCTTCAAATAATTAAATATAGAGTTACTATATGACCTAAGAATTCCATTCCTATGTATACGTCCATGACAAATAAAAATATGTCCATAGAAACACTTGTGCTTAAATTTTTACTGTAACACTCTTCCTCCCCCTCTTTCCTCTTTTCCTCCTCCTCCTCTTCTCCTCTCTTCTCTCTCTTCTTCCTATTTCTATGCTTAGTTTTGGACGTAGGGCCTTGTGCATGCTAAACCCATGCTCTCCCACAGATCCAACTCCAGTTCCTCTTTTTTCTTTTTATAATATTAATGCTGGTAGCATCTGGTATTTCCTGCAGCAATCATTCCTAATAGCTTCTCTTGTCTATATGCTTGTGTCCCTCTCAAATTCAAATACTGAAATTCTAACCTGCAAAATAATGTAGGAGGTGGGGCCAGTAGGGAATGTATTAGGTCACAAGGACAGAGCTCCCATGAATGAAATTAGTGCCCTTATGACAGAGGTCCAAGAAAGCTTATTCAACCTTTTTACTATGTGAAAGAACATTAAGAAATTTCCATTTTTAACTAGGATAAGCACTTTCATTGGACTATGAATCTACTAACAGCTTGATCTTGGTCTTCCAGACTCCAGATCTTTAAAAAAGTGTTTATTGTTTATATGCTCCCCAGATTAGGGTGTTTTATTATAGCATCCTGAAGGAACTAAGAATAGCCAGAGTTTGGGTACAACTCATCTCTTCATCAATTGATGGATAATGAAAATGTGCTATGTCATATGATGAAGTATTATTAAACTGCAAACAAAGTACTATATGATGGATGAATGTTGAAACTATGATGTTAAGGTAAAAAATGCAGCCATAAAAGATCACATAATATGACTCCATTCCTATGAAATACCTAGGCCAGGGATATCTACAGAGATAGAAAATCAATTAGTGGTTTCCTACAGCTAAGCATGGACTAGGGATGTAAGAGATGATAGCTGAAGGGCATGGGATTTCTTTTAGAGGTTATAAAAATGTTCTAAATTTGGCCATGGTGATTGTCATTTATGTCACATGTCTGTAAATTCACTGAAAACCGTTCCATTTTATACTTCGAGTGGATAAATTGCCCATCCATGCTCCCCACATGCAGGCCTTCTGGCCTTGGACTTAAAGAACAGGTCCTGTGACCCCAAAGAGGCCTGTCATCCAGCTCCATCCTCTCCTGGCCTCAGTCTGGGAGCAGTCATGCCTGTCCAAGAACCTGCCAAGAGACATCCCTACTTGTGCCTCTGGAGACAGGCCTGCAGACCTCAGCCTGACTGTGGATCTTGAGTGCCCTGCAACCTGGCCCTCACTATTTTCAACTAAAGCACTCTTTGCCATTCAGGGACCAAGAGGCAAACATGCCCTTCTCTGCCACTTGAGACAGTCCTGCAGCTCTGAAATAGTCAGTTCTGTGATCAATTCCAACATATATTCTGGACCAACTTCTGACCAGTCAGGGACCCATCCAGTGACTTGGCAGGACCCTTCTTAGAGATCCAGTGCAACTCAAATCTATCAGTACATCTGGTTTGCCTGAGATTTTCTAGCACTAATTCTAATGAGTAAGAGAATTGTGCCTTCCCCAAACATGGTAATAGGCCTGCCTTGTGTAAACCTATCAGATGCCACACGACTTGATTTAAACCCAACTCAACTGTGACATAGGAGGCAATCCTATAAACCCGAAAGAAGATCTTTAGTCTAGTGAAACCACGAAGTAAACAGTAGAAAAGTTTGCCCCTTCCATTGTACAGGTCCTAACACAATTCTACCTAGATCATGAAGAATTAGGCAAATATGTAACCACAAAGGGAAACTAACAAAATTTGAGCTAACAAAATTCTCCAAAGAAATGGAGATCTATAAATTGCTTGACAAAGAATTTGAGTTTAGAGGGACAGGCTAAAAAAGGGCTATGTTGCTTGAACAGAAAATTAAGGAATATCCTGGCAAGAACTCAGAAAAAAAGAAATATAGGGAGGGTATACAATTTGTGAGAGATTATTTATGTAGTTATAACCAAAATGTTGGTGGAAATATGGACAGTTAAGGCCATTCTGAAGGGGTCTCAGATGGAAATGAAGAATATCTTATTGGAAACAGAAGTTAAAGCTATCTTTGTTATAAAGTAATAAAGAACTTGGTTTGAATTATGGCCATGCCCTAAGACTTTGTGGAAAGCAGAATTTAAGAACAATTTATCTAAGCTATCTGGAAGAAGAAATTTTTAAGCAAAATATTAAAGGAACTACTTGGCTTCTTTTAACTGCAATATGAGAGAGAAGTGATTTAAGGTGAGAATTTATAATCAAAAGAAAGCAAAATGGAGAATTTATAATCAAAAGAAAGCAGAATGTTAAAAAAAGAGCAAAAGGAATATCTCCAACCTGCAAAGGAAGGAATAAAAACGTGAGTTCAGGAGAGAATATACAGGTCGTGGTTGGTTGATCCTTTCATAGGAAGACTATTATGGATAATGCCTCTTGTTATCTTCACAATAGCTGCCCATACCAACAGACATAATAAAATCAAACAAAACAAAACAATGAAAATGGTACAGGACTTCAAAACAAGATAATAGGAAATTAACAGTGGCAACTGCAATGCCTGTTATCTGCTAAATAGTTGCTCACACTACTAGTTTTAGGCCTGCAAGGTCAATCAAACAATACAAGCATTAAGTTGTTTCTTTACTTCAGTTGCTGTCATCTCAGCCTGTGCTCCCCTGAATCAGATGGTTGCTTATGGGGTGGGGGTGAGGAGCAGTGGTGATGGCTCTTCTCTCCTGGCCTGTGCACTGGCTGGCTGGGGATGGGGTGGGGGTGAGATGGGCTTTTTAAGGATTGGACTATGGGGACACTTTTGCTGACTTGCTATTGGGAGGTGGGGTCTGGTTGGAGGTGAATTGCTGGAGTTAGGACCTGGAAGGGTGTCTCTCTTTCCCACTCCTCCTTGCTGTTTCTTCTTCCTTGAAGCCATGAGGTGAGCAGCTTTTCTCAGCTCATGCCATTTATGTCTCAGCTTGCTGAACATGGACTGAAACTTCTGAACTGTGAGTCAAAATAAGCTTCTTCTTTAACTTATGGGTGTCAGTATTTTGTCCCAGCTGCTGTAGGGGCAGATTGGAGGGACATAAACAACAGCCCAAGGCAAAACACAGATGACATATTATAAACTCATCACATGCTTATCTGTGGTTGATGATTGTAAGATCATTACACACTTACCCTGTACCATGTGCTTAAAAAATGTGCCTTACTGTATCCTTTATTAAAAGTGTTACACTTAATGAATGATTAAGAAATCCCCAACTGACCTGTCCCCTTCCCAGAAACAAAGGCTAAGATTCTGATTGGCATGGACCATACCAATCAGTGAAACAGTTATTTTTAGAAACCAGCTTACCCCATAAATATGAAGTGCATCTCAAATTCACCAGGGCATCTCAAGTGGAATGCCCCTATCTTACAGCTCACTCTGCTGCTAAGATAGCTCTTCTGCTCTCTTTGCCTGTGGCATACTTTAAATAAACTTTCGTTTTGCACCATATCAGTCGTAACTCCCTCATTTTCTGCTAAGGGACCCACTTCTTCATTCTTCCTGCCAGAGAGGCAGAGGGTCACTCAGAGACCCCTTGTTGGACACAGCTTTACCAAGAAAGTGAAGGCATTGGGCTCCCCCGCCAAAAAAAAACCTGGAAAAAATAAATAAACAGTAACAAAAAAGACCAAGCAAATTATATGATATGTGAACTATAATTTCAATGCTGCTAAAAAGTTACATTGATATTAGTAATTTCAATAATTTAGTTTGACTGTCAGTCTCCCTCTCCCTCTCTCAACAAATGGAGAGATAGATCTGTGTGCTTTACAATATTTGATGTCATTAGGAGAACAGTACTTGGCAAATAGTATTGACAGATTTACTTACTCTTAACCTACATAAACAGGATAATTTTACCTTACAAAAATAGAATGGAAAGTGGACGATGTTATTTTCTATACAGCCTTTATGTAATGATTAATGAAATATTTCTCATGTCTCCCTGGGTAGGCCTTCCTGGAAGCCCCCCATTGCTCACACCTAGAGGACTGTAATTCTCGTCGAGCTCACCTCTGCTTCACACACCACTGCTCAGTGACTCTCTGCTAGGCTTTTTTCCCTTTCTCTGGACATGTTAGTGTATTTCTTCTTATTACCTTTTCCAGTTTTTGCTCTAGAGCCTCACATGGAGCCCAGATATCACTTTCAGTGGTGCTGGGAAATAAGAACAAAGTGTAGCAAATTTCTCACCTCTGATCCCATTTAAAAATAGAAGCATTACTCATTTATTAAAGATACAAGTTACACCTGTGTTAACATGAAAACAGCCCTGTTTTTAGAATGTTATTTGTGAAAGTCTAGATTAATTCAGCAAAGTTTAAGATTTTTCCTTTTGTGGATCCTGTGCTTTTACTTGTGCCCTAAAAAAGTAGTTCATTTGCTTCTTAGATCACCTACCTTTGATTATGAAGCCAGTTTCTCAGTGTTCTCACTGATAACCCCTCTCCTTCCTAATTCTTTGCCTCCTCCCTCAGCCTCACTCACTCACCTCTGATAACACAGAACAATTATTTATTTATTTACACCACTTTGCCTGTGCCAGAACCAATATGTGCTCTTTTTTTATTCACCAATAACAGAAAGTTTGGCAAAACTAGGTAGTTTTACTGTAACACTGCTCAAAATCTTTATGGACTGGTTCATTTTTAGAGACTTTGTGATCTGAAGGACACAAACACTGGAAATACTTCTTGGCAAAACCCAATAAAATATCAAAAAATTATTTTATAAAAAGTCTCTCCCTAGATGACCCATGGTTTGATAGAGCAATATTTTTAGATTGATAGTACTTGGCAGAGGTTTCTGTAGGGAATATTGTTGACTCATGTAGAGTGAGTAATTTTTTCACTGAAATGCACATCTAACTGATCTGCTATATCTATTTGCTCACACTTTAGCAAACAAAAATGAAAAATGTTGGCATACAATAAAGAGTATTTTTAATAGAGCATCTTACTAAAAACACAGTATTGCTTTTTTTAAAAAGCAAGCCAATTATTCTACATTCACAGCAGAATTATTCAAATCATAAATCATACCAGGAAAAACATTTTTAAAAAATAAAAACGATTGATATATGGGACTCTGATTGTCCTTACTTTTCAAGTTCTAGCTTAAGAACTTTCTGATTACATAGCAAAGCCATTTTGTTTGGTTATGTCTTCCAACAGACACAAGACTCTTTGGTTGAGAAGGTAGTTACTCATATTTATGAACTTTGATGTGACATTCCTGTTGTGCTAGCTTTCTATTACTGTAATAAATACCTGAGATAATCAATTTAAAAAAGAGGAAAGGTTCATTTTCAGTCTGTGGTTGGTTGGCTTATTTTTTGGAGCCCATGACAAGGCAGCATATCATAGTGGTGGTGCATGGAAGAGAAAGCTACTCTTTTCATGGTATCCAGGAAACTAAATAGAAGAAGAGGATGAAATTTTAATATCCTCTTGAAGGCATATACCTCATGATCTAACTTCCTCCCCCTTGATGTTATATTGATATGAACAGTAACTATATCCCTTGCACGAATAAAGTGGAAACCTCAGAAGCCTAAAATCTGTATCAGAAGGGAAGAGGGCCCAAGATCAACTCCTAAATTGTCTTGCTCTACAGGTTATTGCTGTCTAACTCCCATCCCTCTCAGAGAAAAGAGTTCTATGTGACCATATCAGCCAAGGTTAGTCAGTATCAGTGAATAAACTTGTTCTTACCAAATGTATTAGTTGAAGGACTGTCTGTCAATGTCATATCAGTCAATGCTGCTGGTTTGCTAGACAGGATTACAGTGTGGAGTAATCAAATTGTATAGTGTGATAAATGATGGAACTATTGTGGAAAAAGAGAAAAGGTAGAGAAACATAAGGAGAATAAGGATTTGGGGCAGTGTAGTTGGGTCTTGTAGGGTATTGTTAAGAACTTTCTCTCATCCTCTGAGAGAAACATGGAGTCAAAGTATGTTTTGTGGCCAAGCGTGGGCCACTGCCAGATAGGGGACACCCAGAGCCAAGCCTTTCCCCACAAGTCAGCACCATGGTGGACTATGGGGAGAGAAAAAGACCTGCCCTGCCTGAACCAGCGCCATGCGTGGGTCTCTACTGGCAGGGGACAGCCAGATCCCTGCTCCTTCCGGCTCCAGGGCTGACAAACAAGTGCCAATCTCCACCCCACCCCGCCCCCAGTAAGTGACCGGCTGATTCAGAGAAACAGGCTCTGATGATAGCTATCGAGGTGAAATGCAATTGGATACCTGAGGTGCTTTGGTGTTTCACTGACCTTGCAGGTCTAGGGCCAGTGGTCTGATCATCTGTTCAGAAGATAACTGTAGGCAGCATGGCATTTGGGGGGGTCCCCTTCTGAGGGTGGTAGCCATTGCTGGTTCCATATAGCCTCGTTTTGAAGTCCTACATTGTTCATTGTTTGTTGGGTTGTGTTTTATTCTCTTTTGCTTTGTTTGATTATGTTTTATCCGATGGCATGAGCAGCTATTTCAAAGATAGTAAGATATATATGGTAGCCATTTTGAATTTACTATTGTCTTGTTTTGAAGTCCTTTATTGCATTTATTGTTTTGTTTTTATTGTTTCTATTCTATTCTGTTCTGTTTGATTTTTACTATGTCTGAAGGTATCTGCAGCTATTTTGAAGACAACAAAAGACATTATGGTAACTATTTTTGATTTTGAATGTTGTAAAGTCCTGTATCACTTACTCTGATCTGTTCTGATTGGTTTTATTCTGTTTTACTTTCCTTGGTTTTATCCTCTTTAAGATAAAAAAAAGTACCTTTTGTAGCAGGAGAGTGACAGAATCTAATTTATATTAGAATTGTTATTATAGACCTGAAAATAGAAGTGGGGAGATGATTAGAGGCAAACTTACCAGTTAGTAGATTTTTGTAGGAACCCAAGAGAACAATTGAATTTAGCTCTGTTTTATAATTAGACTTTATTGATGTGATGATGACTTGGAAAGGAGGTGAAGGAGAGAGAGAGAGAAAGAGAGAAGTCAACAATGACTCCAAGGCCTGAGCATTTGGAAAATAAACTGCATCAGCTGAAAAATGGAGGACTGTCGTGGAGCTGAAGGAAACAAATAAATGTGGAAATGTTTTATAACTTAAAAATCACTATAAAAATCTCAGCCTTGGGCCGGAGATATAGCTCAGTGGCACAAGTGCCTGCCTGGCAAGTGCAAGGTTGTGAGTTCGATCCCTGGTACCAAAAAAACCCCCAACCAACCAACTAAACAAACAACAACACAGCCCAAAGTGACAAAGTGGCTGCATTATGAACAATAATCTCAGTCTTTAGAGTTTGCCGTGTTTATTGTTTGTGTAATTTAACATATGTTTTGTGGGCTGCTTCTTGACTAATTTACGTTATGTTATTTCCTGGTTCCTAATTATAACACCACTCACCGTATCACTGAAGGAATCTGCTTTCAATTATTATCAGAATATTACCTGTTTCACCATAGTGCTGAGCAAGCCACATTTGTTTACAAGATGAAAAATCACAAAATTTTCACTTGTTGACTTATTCACGAGCAGGTCATTCTGCTTGGCTGATGAAATCTCTTTAAAACCAGAATGTGGTTTCTGCCACCAGCTTGCATTGTACAGTAATCAGTAACACAAGATTGGGTTCCTTAGGTCTGACCTGTCAGATTCTGTTTCAATTTTAGATTTCTGTTTTTTAGGGGGGAGGAGATTTTACAGTAAAACTTATTGGTGACAAAATCACTCATAAAATGTTAGTCATTAATGTAAAGTGAGGAAGTATGATGTGCCCCCCACAAACTAAGAAAGGGAAAAAGATAACTTCTCTGAACATTGTTTTCTTGTTTATGTAAATATTCTTTTTTTCGGCCATAATGATATAATAAAGATAGGATTCATTTATTATCCCCTTCCTCCAAAGAAGAAAGAAAGAAAGACAGGGAGAAGGAACAGCCAGATGAAATATATGCAACCAAGGTTTTGGGGCTTGGAATAAGAGGCAGGAGGGGACTGCTATCCTTAAGCACATAGCAGTCTTTTACTTGATCCATTTTATTACGTACAGATGATTGCCAGGCTGTATTATGAGAGAGGAATCCATATAGCCAGAAGTCTTACTGGGTTGCAGGGACAGAAAATGGAAATTTGGGAGAATAGGTGCATATAATTTGTGAGACACAGTACCAGAGAAAGAGTTATATAATGGGTCCCAGAGATGCAGATGGGCGTATAGATCTTTTCTTATCTATGGCTGAGTATTGACTTGTGAATGTGTGAGAAGCTACTGGGGGCCGATGTAAGACCTTCCAAGTGCTATTGGTCAAACAATTCCAGAGTTCACTCTGGGCTATGTTTATACTCTCATCAGAGAGAGGGAAAATTGTAAGGTCTGGGCATTGGGTAGAGTTCAAAGAAGATTACCTTAGTATCAGACTGTATTAGTTATTTTTGTCGCTGAGACAAAATACCCAACACCCAAGGATAAAGGAGGAAAGGTTTATTTAGTTCAGTTTGTAGAAGTTTCAGTCCACAATCAGCTGGGTCAAGGCAGGGTGATGTGGCAGAGGGGCAACAAGTCTTGGTGGTGGGAAATGCCAAAAGCAACAAGAGAGGAGGGAATAGCAAGGCTCTTTCTGTCCCTTATATTGCATACAAGTTTCCCACCTAGCATTGGACTATGAATCAACCACAAACTCTAGATTCAGCCACCTCAGAAAAACCTTCCCCTCATGGCTGCATGAGGCTTTGGGGGTCCATCTAGACACAAACCATAACACAAAGTTAACTTTAGAATAATAATTTTGACATAGTGAGACAAAGAACAAACTCCTTGAACCTTAACCTGTTACTCATTAAAAACATGATTTGTGTTTTGTTCAGTGCAGTCAGGAACTTAAAAGCAGTTTTTGATGAGATCTATGACCTTTTTTGCTTGAGTCTACAGATGCCTAACAGGTAACTACAGACAGAACAAAGATTGTCTGTATTTTGTATTCATTATAACCTTAAAACTTTGGATATGGATATGTTACTAATGTCAGAAAAGTCAGCAGAACACCACTTATGAGCTCTAAACTTACCTACACTAACTCATCTCCTTTCAAGACAGGACATCAAGAGTAATTTTCAAGATTCAGAGGGACATCCAATTATCAGCTTTTACAGTGTCCAGCTCCAGACCCTACCCCATGGAGCAACACTTACAAATTTTCAAAAAAACAGACTTATGTGGTTGAAACCACTGCAAACAGAGACAATCTTTTCATGAAATGGAGCTGTCCCTCAAGTCATGAGGATTCCTTGAGCTATGGAAAAAGGACTGAGATAATGACTCACCCAGCCACTGAAGTACCCCATAAACTGGTCCCCATTCTTGTGTGGGTGGGCCAGCACAGTCCTCTTCATCAGACATGCCCCCTCCAACTGGAGTCCTTTCCCTATTTCTAATCTTACCTTCCAGTCAAAGCTTTTTCCCTTCCAAGTTTGTGTTTTAGTTTTAATTTCCGTTTCTACTAAAGTAAGGGTCTGTGCTACCTAGTGATAGTTTCTCTTGACTCATTCTGAGTTGATGAATTTGAGTTGGTCAAAACTGCTACTTCATCCTTAAAATGGGAACAATGATCCTTGATTTTATGATTAAATAAGATTTAAAATCAAGGTTCAATAGGATCAAACTCTTTCTAAGTAACTGCATGCATGCTAGAACACAGTCTAATATTTCTTGAACAGAGATGACAAAATCCAACACTTAAAAACAAAATTCACAATGTCTAACATCCAACCCAAATGTCAAGGTCTCATAAGACTTATGAGTTCCTGTGGCTGTTGTAATGAAATGCCACAAGCTGGGTAGCTAAGCATGATAGAATTTATTTTCTTACAGTTTTGGGGGCCAGAAGAACGAAATCAAGTTGTCAAGAAGGTTGTGCTCCCTTTGAGATATTGGCAGGATCTGTCCTTGCCACTTATTAGCTTGTGGTAGTGGCTGCCAATTCTTAGAGTTCTTTAGCTCATAGCTAGATCTTCTAATTTCCGGGCTGCCATCACATAGTGTTTTCCTTCTGTCTCTGTCCTCTCCTCTTCTTATTAAGATAGCAGTCATATTAGATTACAGGGCCACCTAACTCTGATACAGCCCTATCTTAACAAATTACATCTGTAACAACCCTATTTAAAAATAAAGTCATATTGTGAAGTACTAGGAGTTGGGACTTTAACATGTATTTTGGGGAGACAAAATCTACAGCACCAGGCAGACAAGCAGGAAAGAAACCCATAATGAGAAGAAAACTAATCCAATAGAAACAGATGCAGAAAGTACTGAGATGATGGAATTGGTAGACACAGATGCTACAATGAGTACAATAAAAATGCTTCCTGTGCACCATTTGAAACAGTTTTTATTGCTGTGTGCTACTTTGGATTTATTTTAATTCCATTTAATCTCCATGACAGCACAGAAGATAGGTATGATTATTACAAATCAGAGTAATGCCTAAAAATTCCTCTGTGAATTTGAATTAGTCAGAAGTTGGCTTGTTTAGAACTGTACCTCATCCCTAAAATGGGAACCATGATCCTTAACCTCATGGATAAATTTTTATGATTAAATGAGATTTTTGAACTTATTTAATATATAATGCATTCAATAAGTAGCAAGTTTCAATGTTAATCAAATTTGAGGCAATGACAATAACCATTGGAGTTCAAATTGTTATAGATCCATAATGGATGAAACTGAACAAATCAGTATAATTACAATGGTTTTAATTTATTGCTTTTGACATGAACATTACTAGTTCAGACAAGTTGGGATAAAGAAAAAAGCCAAATCTGACTGAACAGTCTTAATTTTTGAAGAAATTATTTTATATTACTTTTAATTGCATGCAGTAATGAGAATCAGGCTAGAAATATACATCCTTAAGGGCTTGGCTTTAACAAATATATGAAATGATCTTTCATTAGCATAATAAGACTTTCAGTTGCTGTGTGATTTGTGAATTGTCATAAGAAATATATTATTGGTCTTTGTCTGTTTCCTAGCACCCACCTACTAAACCTCTGGCATCTCTGATACATCAGAGAGTCCTCTTGTATACTAAGATGATGGCTGATGCCTGGGAGCTCCTGGATAGCACCAGGATGGGAGCTGGTTTCTGGCAGGAATGAAACAGGAGTAGAGGACTGAAACTTTCAGCCCACCCCCACCTTTGGGGAAGGGAGAAAAACTGAAGGTTGAATTATTCACCAGTAATCAACAATGAAATTAATTATCTTGCATAATGAAGCTTCCACAAAATTCTGAAAGATGGGTTTCAGGGAGTTTCTCTATTGTTGAACACATGGAAGGTGGGGTGCTGGGAGATGGCATGGATCCTCTATATTTTCTTCCCCATATATTCCCTTTTGTATCTGTTCTGTTAGCTGCATTGTATCCTTTCGTATAAGTGGGTTATAGTAGTAAAATGCTTTTATTAGTCCTTTGAGCCACTCCAGTAAATAATCAAACCCAAGAAGGGGATTGTGGGAACTTCTGACTTGCAGGCAGGTTGGATCAAACTTGTGGGGAACCTAGGAATGTAGTACTTGTGATTTATACTGTAAGTGGGGACCAGTTTGTGGGACTGAGTTCTTAACCTGTAGGTCTGAGTTAATTGCAGGTAGTGTCAGAATCGAGTTGAACTGTATGTGAATGCAGTTGGTGCTGGAAAATTGGATGGGTTGGAAAAAGTCCACATATTTTAGTTTACAGGAGTGCTGTGTGTTGAGAATATAAAAGGATAAAATAGTTTGTTTTCTTTACTGTGCATGCTGTTGAGGCTGAGAACGTGATACTCCAAAGCATGACACTTCAACATTCTGGGCTAGAGAAATAGTCTCAGAATGAAGGTTTCTTTGAGTTTTTCCTAGCCCCTGACTTGCAATCTTCTTTGATTCTCTTCTCTGCTAAAGCTCAGAGAGATGATTTCTCTGAAGTTTTCTTATCTTTCTGAAGACTAGATCCACCAAAGAGGAACACACTTACCTTTAATCATCATACTGAATTTCATTAGCAAGAGAGGATTGACCACTGGAAACTGAAAATCAGACACCACGTTTATAATTCAGAGGATCTTGGTCCCAGGCTACTGTTTGTTCTTTTGCCCCAAGCCAATTTCCCTAAAAGTAACTTCCTACCCCTCTAAACTTTCCTATAGCCCCTTATTTGCTACTTTCCTATGAAGACAGTACGTAAGCTTCAACCACTGGGACCCTCGTTGAGTTTCATATTTTGTATGCTTCCTGGACCCATCTTTATGTTTTTTTCTCCTATTAATCTTTGTATTTCCAGTATATTTAAGCAGGGCCAATCACCAAACCTTGAGAGGGAAAGTTAGAATTTGCTCACCATTCTATACAGTGGTTTATTTTTATAGGCTGATTTTCTGGCAGTAATAACTCCTGTTGGAACGGTTCGACCAACAACAACCACTTGGCAATTCCTTAATGGATGCAGATGTTAACCAGGAGGGACCAGCTGAAGGCAATAGCCATGGCTGCTGCAGAACTGCCTTGTGGGACACTCTTCTGTGAGAGCCTCGTCTATGGTGACGTCACTTTTTTAAAAAGGAAAGTCAGCGTTTATTCAGGGAATTACTTACCTTAAAGTGAGTCCTTTTCATATTCTTACAATCAAATCACTTAGAATATTTCTAAGCATTTTACTATGACAGCAATGCATTTGTTTTTACTCAGAAACATTCACTTGTTTTTACATTTATTTATTTCCATCTGTACACTGATTTCCAGTTTATTTAGTTTTTTTAATAGCACATGTTTACAGTACATAATGTTTACATTCTTTGTGTGGGAGTTGACACATGTACAGAACACAACTTTTTTCACTCCCTCCACTCTCCTGCTGAAGGTGTAAGTCTCCCTTCCCAATTGAGAAAGAGCTATCTCCCTACTTCCTATTACTGAGTTTTTATCTTGTGTTTTATTTGTAATTTGGATTTCTCATATAAGATAAACCATATGGTATTTGACCATCCGGGTCTGATTTATTTCATTTAACATGGTCTCTGGGTAGATTATTTTTCCACATATGGGCCAAATTTATCCTTTATTGCAGAGTAGTACACTGTTGTGTGTAACTACCACGTTATTTTTATCCATTTGTCTGCTTATGGACATACAGGCTACTTCCAAGACTTAGCTATTATGAATTTTTTTTTGTCTTTTTGAGACAGAATCTCAGAGTCTCCCTATGCAGTTCAGGCTGGCCTTGAGCCCACTTTGTAGCCCAGGCTGGTCTCAAACTCACAACAATCCTCCTGCCTCAACTTCCTGAGTGCTGGGATTATAGGTGTGCGCCACCGTGCCCGGTCGCTATTATAAATTTTGCTGCTATAAACATGGGTATGTACGTATCACTGTAACATGATGTCTTTAACTCTTTCAACAAGCTACCTAGAAGAAGAAGAACTGGTTCAAATGGAATGTCTAGCTTTAGTTTTTCTGAAGAATCTCCATACTGTTTTCCACAGTGGTTGTACTATTTCACATTCCCATCATCAATGTGGAAGTGTTCCCTTTCCCTGCAGCCTTGTCAGCATTTGTTATTATTTGATTTTTTGATTATGGCCAGTCTTTCTGAGGTAAGATGAAAACTCAGTGTTGTTCTAATTTGCATTTCTCTAATAGTCAGTGGTATTGAATATTTCTTTATGGATTTATTGGCCATTTGTATTTCTGTGAAGTATGTATTTATTTCACTTGCTCATTTTTTGATTGGGTCTACAATGAAAGCTGCTTCCTGGAGTTGGTAATCTCTATGTTACTTTGGTGTATTATTTTTCTGCCTCTCAGTGTTCAACCATAGCTTAACCAAAACCCTTGAATTAAATATTCTTTATTTTAAGTACCTAGCATAACTGGTCTTTTGATGAAATGCTATGGACACCATATGCCAAAACAAGGCCCTAAAACCAACCAGCGAGATACCAAAGACAGACACAGAGTTGGCAACCAAAGAAAAGAGCCAGATGGGAGGTGGTAATTGGAAGTTGTATTTCTAAGAAACCATACATAATTTAGCTGATGATTTCTTTTTGGTCAAGTGCATTGACATAATGACATTTCTACTATTTTCTGCTCCTTAGTTGAGACTTGTAGAGGTCTGTCACTCTAGTTAGGAAATAGAATGTTAATTTTCAAAATATAAAGATGATTCTAGGTGAATGCAATGATTCTGTTCATCTGAAAGTTTCTCTTGAAGTGGTCTTGTGTTGTGAATTGCCTCTTAGCCAACAATGAAAAGCTTGTACATAATCCCTATCATGTGCTGATAAGATAAATTGGCCAGAGAAAGTAGCATGCATTGGACACAAGATGAAGTGCTACTGCACAGTCACAAACCAGTGTGTTACATGTTATTGTGACTGTGTTTGAAAAGTGGTGATTCCAGAAAAATGATAGCAAAATAAAGTTATAGCCAAAAAGTCAACTAAGTTGTTGGGATGGGATAAAAGTGAGTACTGTGCTGGATTCTTGAATATGGTGTAATTAAAATGACTATGCATGTGCCTTGCTGTTTGCAAAATGAAGTGCCTTTTCTGGACAACTTTCACAGAAAGGAAACTTGTTTACCACTTTTTAGATTTCTTTCTGACTTTTTGTTTTGAAAAGTGGCAGTGAGCTTTCCATCTTACTGTAATTAACACGGCAAGAGGCTTTGCATTTGTTCCTGAGAATTGTTATGGCGCTGGCACATCCTCTCCACCTGTGGCCCTCCAGCCGAACCTGTTTTATTGTGATGTGGGGTGACTCAGAGGCTTACACCTTCAGCAGGTAAACACGATGATTTTAGAAGCTGGGGAGATCTGGGACTCTGAAAAATATCATTTGTAATCATCTTGAGGGTACCTCAGCTGCCTTGCTTTCAGCATGCCAGTGACTATGGAAAAGATAGCATCTGCTGTATAATGAGCCCCTGTGGCAGTGATAGTGTCCTGGGTACCGGCTGACTAAAAAATAGATCATTTCAGTGTGGGTCAGGTGTTGCCAGTGTTTTTTAATTCCTTGGAAAACATTGTTTTCTTGTTCCCATATCATCCACAGGCCTGAAACCTTTCCTTCAAGATCAGTAATGAGGGAGGCTGTAACAGAACCATTCATTTTTTTGGCTTGCACTGCCTAGAGTGCCAGCCCATCTGTAGAGTACTATGGGTTGTTAGCAGCACCTAAGAGATTCAACTATATGGTTGTGCATTGAACTGAGGGATTGACATGAATGAGAGAAGGGGTATGAGCTACCTGTTCATGCACTTTGCTTATGACCTTTGATTTTGCTCATTTTTTTTATTCCAGACATATTGATAAAGGGGAATGAAACTCCCAGTCTACTAGACACCCAGCATGAGTTCATGTTCTCCAAAATCAAAGAATGAATTTTAGGAAAAACAGAGGTTAAGAGCAGAATATATTTACTGAGAGAAAGAAAGCTTCTGTCTGAGAGAGACAGAAGGGGTCCCGAATGGGTTGCCAAAGACTCAGTCTTTTATAGAGCAAAACCTAAGCGAGGCAGGTCTAAGGTAGGGAAAACATGGGAACTTGCAAAGTGGGAATGAGGTGGACAAAACCATTGTCAACTAATAAGATTATTTGCTCAGGTAAAATTGATTAAATTGGGGACAGATGGGGAAGCGAGTCATGTAGCAAGTGGGCATGAATACAGAACAGTGATTCTTCCTCTAGGGGGTTGGGATGGTGACTCCTGGCTTCCTCAGGGTGATAGAGACCTAGTTAGAATATCAGTTCTTGATGCTTGTCCTTAGGAAGTATGTAGGTGTGTTTGATTTATCTTTTGTCTTGAGGTCTGGCCCACAGCAGTAGTGTCTGTGTCCCCCACAGTTGCAAGGTATCTGGCCTTGTGCGCTGACTCCTTTGAGAGCCCAGCTCTGTATGACTCCCTATGTTTGCATCTGACTCAGTTACCTATAACGATATCATATCTATTTTGTGTTGATTTGCACTGGACCCACTTTACGTTGTGATTCGGTAAGGCTAACAAGATCAAGCTCATGCTAAATGTCCTGGATGTGTGGTTGCTTGGCAGCCAAGGTTAAGCATCCCTTGCATCCTGAACTCTGAGAGTAAAAAGTAGGAGTTGTTTTGCAGAAAGAGTCAAATTCTTCATTGGACGTGACAGTGCAGAACCTGCTCTGGAACTCCAGAGCCTGTTTTATCCTCTGAGCTTACCACACCACACGGCACCTACCAATATCTGTAATACTATGGAGTCTTCTGGCTAATAAGGCCCCAGTGGCAAGACTGGTTTGCTGCCACAACCTGGACTTGTTTGCAGAGCTCTTTTCTTCCCTGGACTACATTGAAGTTCAGCAGCTTTTTGTGTCACCCAGCATATAGTCTTGAACAATATTTCCAAGTGTGAAACGTGCTGCCTCCAGAACTAGAATGCATCAAGCTCTTGACTTTAGGATTGCTATTGTTTGGATCTGAAACATCCCACAAAGGTCCTCAGCTTAGTGCTATTAGGTTGTGGAATCTTCAAGGGACAGAGCCTACTGACTATGCAGTTGATTACGGGAATCTCAATTGCAAATGAAGGAGTCAGGTAAATACTCATCTGGAGTGAAAGACCCATTTGACTCCATCCTTTGCTCCATTTTCCCTTCCCAGAGAAGAAACATCAGGGTGACACTTTAAAACTCTGGGCATTAATGTCTACTCTGGTCTTAGTGACCCATTCTGTCCAAGCTGGGGAGAGGACATAGCCATAAGCAGAATCTACCAGAAAATGCTTCACACTGAATAAAGCACAACAAAAATCAGTTGTCACAATCAGAAACATGCCACAATTATCCAGAGAATGGTACTGTCAGAGATGGCTACAGGAATTGGAAGGAGAATGTTGGAGCTGAAGACAATTATTCTAAAATAGATACAAACACAGCATATTCCCGGTGCAGATTCCTCAGAGATTCACATGTCAAAAGAGATCTGCTAATAATCACTAAGCATACATTACTGTATTTGTTTTGAAATAGGTATTCCATTGCTCCAAATGACTGCATCCATTTTCATTCAAAGAAAACAAATAATTCATAGGAAGTTTGCAATTTTGAATTGATGAGCACAGATCCCAGGGAAAAAAAGATACAAAGAAATGACAAGAAGTAATCAGGTGTAGTTTATTTTCCTCCTTAAAAGCATGGTGCCCTTGACAGTATTGATAAATATTTCCATGTAACCTAGAGACGGTTATGCTATGTGTTTGGTTCTTAGCTAAACTGGTCCCCTGAAAGTGGAATGAATATATATATATATATATATATATATATATAAAATCTTTTTTCAGCTAAAGCAGATTAGCAATAATAAGCATCATGTTGGTTTCTGTTTGATGATTATAAATGCTGACATGTTTCTTCAAAAATTCATTTAGCAGCCAAGTGTGATGGCGCATGCCTATAATCTCAGCACTTAGGAGGCTGAGGCAGGAGGATTGTTCTGTATTTGAGACCAGCCTGGCCTACATAGTGAGTTTGAGAACAGCATGAACTTCATAGTGAGAGAACCTGTCTCAAAAACAAACAAACAAACAAACAAAACAAAAAACTCAGCTAAAAAATTCATTTAAATTTTCTGAAAGACTAAAATAGATTTCTTTTGAAAATAGCACTGATAGCATTTCTAATCCTAATATTGACAACCTTTTGTGATGGTTTATATGTGGATGTCTTCCCAAAGACTCATATACTCATAGGTGAGGTTTTGGGGAGGTGATTGGATCACAGGGGCGCAATACTCATCAGTGGAGTTTATAGCTGTGATGTTGGGAGGTAGAGCCTGGTCAGAGGAGGTGGGTCACTGGGGCAGGGTCTGGAAAAGTGTACCCCTGCCTCCATCTTCATTCCATTTCCCATTGCCATGGGAAGTCTCTCCTACACAATGCCCTTGTACCATGCTGCACTGCCTTGGAACCAGCAGACTCTGGACTGGAGCCTATACAAACAGTAAGCCGAAATAAATCTTTATTCCTTTAATGGGGGAACATCAGGTATTGTGTGTCAGTGATGAAGAAAGTGACTAAAACACTTGGATGCATGTTAGTAATGTTTGCATACATACATGTGTGTATGTACATTTCAAGGTCCATAGGCAGAATAAAAGACCTACTATGTCTATTTATGAATTAAACACTTTCAAAACTCTCATCTCTGGCTTTGGCTGAGGAATAAAGTGGCCTCAAAGGAGGTAGTTCTTTTGTCTTTGACTGTCTTTCGCAGTTATGAGGGTCCTTGGTTTTGAAAGTGACATCTATGGTTGGTGTTCAGAGGACCCCAAACCAGAAACAAGGCTTTTTAGATTAACCTGGAAGCTTGAATACACATATATCTCTGCCCTTATCTTGGTCTAGAAAATCGGAACATCTGGAGGAGGGGCTTGAAAAACATTAGTCAGATTTGGAAATTCTTGATACGGTCCAATCACCTTCACTATTTCATTGTGTTCAGATTAAGAGTTGGCAGGTCTTTTTTAAAACCTACTATCTTTAACATCTGGTTCCTGAGCTTTTTTTTAATAAATGTGCATGCATGATATCCTAGACACATGGTTTTTATCTGACTGATCATCATATCCTGTTGGTCTCAATATCCTCTTCCTTGTCCTGCTCAGAGCAAGGGTCAAATGAATTAATAAAGTTGGATTTCGAATTTGTTTTTTTTTTTTCAGATGAAGAGGGAAAAAATAAATGTCATTCAGAAGAGAAGGGCCAGGGCTTTCTTTTTCTTCTTGTACCTAAACATTTTGGGTATCAAGAGATGGAGGGAGAGGGGAGGGAAAGAAGAGGTATGGGATGAAGAAAAGGAACTGGGGTGTGCGAAGTATACGTACTAACTACACAAGGAATTTAAACATTATGTACTGCAAACATGTACTAACAAGGCAAAATAATAAAAAAGGAAAAGAATATCAGAACAAAGCCTGTTGTAATTATCTAAGAGTGAAATCTGAGTTTCTCACCCATGTACAGGAATTAGAAAGTTTCTCATTGCCATCGGCTGGAATCAGGGTGGTGAAAATCCAAACAGGCATAATTTGCTGAAGTTCTTCACCTTCGAACAACTTGTAAGGCTAATAATACTAAAGTTTGTATTCGTCCGAGATGCCAGACTAAATATCAGATGCCACACTGACACAGTGTGGTATGCAGGGTGAGGGGAAGAGGAAGAATTCTCTCCAGCAGGGTCTGCCCCCTCTAGCCATATGAGTTGTGTTCTGCTCCTCATTTTCTGGCCTCCGTTTTGGGTGTAAAATATGGGCACTTTGATGGTGAATGCTTTTGATCCATAAACTAAAGAGAATCTCCTTTCCCAGGGACTGGGTGGGAGAGCAAAGCTGGAGGGAAGCAAGCTCAGCATTCCATGATTGAGGCTGTAAATATTCCAGTGGAGGTAACGGCGGAGCTCTGGGGGGGTTCAAGATGCTTGAAGACTAATACATGCTTAAAAGCCACGGTATTTTTTAAATAGAAGTTTTATGTTCACAGCAAAATTAGACAGAATGTACAGCACTTTCTCCTACCCTGTCCCCAGACACACACAGTTGTCCTCATAAAGATTTCTCATGACTGTTTAAACTTGTGATTGGTGTACCTATCTAATTCTCTCTCAGAGTTCTGACTAAAGTCAAGTATAGCACCTTATTCTTCTGAAGAATTGTTCAGACTCATTTATTTCTCCAACTCCTCAGAGTTTCTTTTATAGCTAGTGAGCATAAAATTGATTTATTTCCCTACTTTAATGTATTTGGGGTAGGAGATTGAGGAGATTGTCCACCTTTCCTACATTTTGTCCCTCAACCCATTAGATTGATGCATGAAGTGCCATTATTATAGTGTCAACTTTAGCTTAAGATTTTTGTCTTCAACCAGGTATGGTGGTGCATACTTGCAATTCCAGTTACTAGGGAGGCTGAGGCAGGAGGTCTGCAAGTTTGGGCCAGCCTGGGTGACTCAGTCAGACTTTGTCTCAGTATAAAAGAATAAGTGGTAGAGCACCCCTGGATTCTATCCCCAATATTAAAAAAAATATTGCCACCAAATAAAATGCAAATATCCCAAGGAAGAGGTAACACCTTGGAGTAAGTCATTAGCAATATCACATTTGCATAGGTTTTCACAGTTTATAGAATACGTTCACACATACTGATCCTTACTTTGCATAATAGCATGAATTACGGCAATTCCAAAGTGACAGCAGAAATGTTGTTTTTGTGCCCTAAACAACATTTTGTAAATGCATACAGTTCACTCCACCTAAAAGCGTGGACATACAGTTTCTCATGGAATTTATAAACATGTCATATTGAGGTAGGACAGAAAAAAAGTATAGATTAAAAAGGAGATAAAAAAATAATTTTTAAATTGTAAGTTTAATAAAAGCCCTCAGCTTTAGGTCACAAACCTAGTAAAAAGTTCTGAAGGTCCTTAAAGATACAATAAGCTTAGTTCATTCACTTCTACCTATAAATGAGCCTGACTGTCCTCTTCTACTTGTAAGTGAGTCTGGCCATTGCCATCTGTGAATGGACTATCCCGTTCCACCTGTAAGGCGGGATGTTCCCTTATGGGTGGTGTACAGCTCTATCATCTATGATGGCTTTTACTAAGGAATGGGCCATCAACCTCCCCCTGCAGAAAGGGATATCACCTTTCATCTGTAAATTAAATACTCTCCTTCTGTAGACTCACAAGTTCCACAGATTTCCACCCCAAATTCCTATAAACATATCTAGCTTTAAGCTATAATACACCTCTCTCTGTTTGAAGGCCAGCACTCTTATCTCTTTTGAGTGCATATTTTTAAAATTTTGGATAGAAAATCCCTTTATGCCTCCTATGGATATGTCCGGAAAATTATTTTTCTGTTATGGAAGTCAATAAGCCTGCAACCTGCACTGTGGGTGGGGTAAGTCAAGGGTCTCCATCCTCATCTTGGGGAACTCCTTGGACCTTGTTTGTTGGCAGAGTAATCTCCCAACATGTTTTGTCTTGTCTTGTCTTGTCTTGCCTTGCCTTGCCTTG
>RJWT010011621.1:0-23130 GCA_004365215.1 Cuniculus paca
GATAGAATTTCTGTTCTAATTTCTCTTATAGCTTCCTGAAGTTGTTTCTTCACTTCAATTGAGAGCACTTCAGACATTTCAGGTGTGCAATTCTCGATCTCCATGTTTTCCTTTTGTGGAATTGCACCGCTTGGGTTGGATGCCAGAGATTGCCCTCTCTCTCTTCGTCTTGGCATATTCTTGATTTCTTCTACCCCTGGGTAGTGTGGTCCAAGGCACCCCAGCACTGGCCACAACTTCTCTGAAGCTAGGCTGTTTGTCTTTTCTAGCCAGTTCTGGCTACGTATAACTGATGTTGGGTGCCTGTGTCTCTGCACTGAACTGTGGACCAAGCCACCTGGGGTTTGCACGGGAGCAGACCTTGTCAGGCCCTGGGAATCTAAGCTGTTTAGGGATATTGTCTGAAACGCATGTGGGAGCTGATCTCCAACCAATCAGCTTCCGCAGGTCTGCCCACAGCCTGGAGCTCCCAAATGACTGGTTTTTGTTTTGTTTTGTTTTTCTGGCTTCCTTCAGGCAACTTCCGCGGGTCCGCCCACAACCTGTTGCTGACGCCAGTAGTTAGCAGTCTAGGAGGGCGCAATCTGCCAGACTCCAAGATGAAGCCCTGCTGACCACTCTCTCCCGTGGGGTGGGGGTGGGGTGGGGATGGGGTGGAATTCCAAACACTCATCCACTGCCAGCACAGATCTCCACGCCTGCAGCTCTCCTTCACTCCCGCGCCTTTCCAAAGAGACCTCCGGGGTGGACCGCAACTGCGACCATGACCGCAACCACGACCGCGCATCTCCAGGCTCAGCAGGTCTTCCGGCGGGGTGAATCCGGCTCCAGGCTGAGGCGCTGCCAGCCACCACCTTCTTCTTCGTTTGAATTCTTTTTATTCTCTTTGTGGGCTTCGAGTCATATTTTAGATTCTTCCTTGGTCCAGGGGACCCACTTGCTTCCTTCTTGTCCTCTCCATGATGTGATATTCCAGCATCTGAACTGTTTCTCTCAGAGAGACTGTTTACTCTGCTGCTTACTGTTCCGCCATCTTTAGCTCCCTCAACATTTTCTATCTGAACAGAGCAACCTTCTAGCTTTTTCTTTTCCCTCTGCTTATGCAACAATGATAACCTGTCTAGGGAGAAACTAAAAAAAAAAAAAGAAAGAATGAAAGTAAATAATAGTTTCCTTTTCTGTGTCTCAAAGTGCCAAAATCTTATAATAAAATATATAGATCTATGGTTGTGTTCACGTTTTAAAAATAATGCTTTTAATATATTTCTGATAAGAGGAAATAGCACATGTTTCTGTCTTGTTAGTTTTCTTTTTAATGGAATGCAACTGAGAATGCTTTAGAATTTTCTGATGTTTCAATAAGCATTACAGTAGAGATTCAAATTCAGTCAGGATGGACAGACACCCTTTGGAGGAAGTGAAGTGTCAGTCCATGCTGCTCTGTGACCATGTCTTGATCATGGTTCAGACAGCAGCATACCAGCTTGTTGAGTTGGAAAATGACATGTAAGGCAATTTTTAACTCTGAACATATTCTACTTATAGTGGTGGTTTTAGTTAATTTTCTCATTGCTAAGGCAAAATACCTGACACCCAAAATTAAAAGAGGAAAGGTTTATTTTGGCCCATAGTTTGGAGAGGTTTCAGTTTGTGGTCAGCAGGTTCCAAGGCAGCGGGTGATACGATAGAAGACCATCACAGAGGAGAAACAGATCATGGAAGGCAGAAGACAACAAAAGCAGCAAGCAGCAAGCAACAAGCAGCAAACTACTTCCTGTCTCATGTCTTATCCAAGCTACCTACCCTTGGCATGAGTAGCACTCACACCCAGGGTGTGGCAACTTTCCTTAATCCCAGCATTGTCCTGTGAATCAATCCCAACATCGCATCCTTGGTCCTAATATCACACACCCTACGGTTAGCCACCTCCAAAAAGCCCCACCTATGACTGCATGAAGCTTTGGGAGGGAGGAAGGCATCTAGATACAAGCCATAACAGTAGTAGCATGACTTATAATTACTATACATGTCAGCTTTAGGATATCATTTGCATTTTCCAGCACATCACTCTGAAAACTATTTACCTCTGTTTTCTTCTCACTGGATGCCCAATATCTTAATTACTTTTCTTGTCACTGAGATAAAATACACAATGCCCAAAGTTAAAGGGAGAGATTTTTTTAGCTCACAGTTTATAGGCGATTCAGTTCATAATCAACTGGTTCCAAGGCATGGTGGCCCATGGCAGAAGAGCAACAGTTCATGGTGGTGAAAGAGAGCAAGAACAATCAGGCAGTTTAACAGTGTGTTTCTAACCCTTATATCTTATCCAGACTGCTGGGAATAGGGTGGTGTCAAACCAATCAGTAGACTGATTTTTAATTATGCACAATTAATCCCAGCATCACACACTCTAGATTCAACCACCTCTGACAAAGCTATGTGATGGTGTGACACTTTGGGGGATATCTAGACATAAACCATAACACCCAATAACTAAAGCTCATGGACCCTGCCTCCTTCATCATTGAAGTTTGATATTTTATTCTGTTCCACTGGAATAAAACAAAGGCAAAATACTGTTTGCCGCTTTCCATAGGAAAATGAGGATTAAAAGCATGGTAAGAGTTTTGTATGTCATGGATTTGTGAAAAAATTCAAC
The DNA here is from genome assembly GCA_004365215.1 of Cuniculus paca. Taxonomy (NCBI): domain Eukaryota; kingdom Metazoa; phylum Chordata; class Mammalia; order Rodentia; family Cuniculidae; genus Cuniculus; species Cuniculus paca. The sequence goes on from RJWT010011621.1 coordinate 2,663, forward strand.
AAGGAAATAAGTAAAACATGAAGACTTCTTGGATTTGTTTTGTACTTAGAGGAACAAGTTGGGAATACAAACTCAGAAGTCTTCCTGAAAGGCCAAAAAGACAACTATTCTTGGCAGCTTTAAATTGAAGCAAAACACCTTAGCTCTTGCAGAAGGTTGTACATTGTCCCTGGTGAGACAAAGAATTAAATACTTGTCACAGGTGATCTATGGCTGACATTCAGCACGAAGTGGTGGAGTGGGGCTGCAGACCTCTCTGGTAACTATGTTCTCCCAGTTGAGCAATGAAAAGCCAAGGGCAAAGCTTCAGTTCCTTATTTTTTTCTGCTTCAAATGCCCATTCTAGCTTATCTATGGTAAAACATTTGAAAGGAAAGAGTAAAGCAAGTTTAACTGAGTTACTAAAAAGCTATAATGGTATCCATGGTTTAAGGTCAGAATACTCTTCTGCTTGAAATTCTGATACTGTGTCACCATAAACTCAAATATTAAGTATAATTGCTATTGTTAGTTTTTGAGAACAGGAATTTTCAGTAGACAAAAATAAAAAGTAAAATTTTATTGAATAGCCTTAATTGGTTCCATACCCATTGTGTGCATACTGTTTGTAAATGTGATACAGGATACACCTTGGCCCTTTCTTTAAATGATAGCTATATGAATTTGTATAAATATAAAAAAGAATACTTTCTTGACATGTGGTTCTTTAAATTTTCCCCTTTTGGTTCATATTTTTTTATATTTCTTTCACTCAAGTACATGCACTATAGTAGCTGGAATGTTTGTGATTGCAAAATTATATAACTATTCCATTATTTTTTCAGGATATAGAAATACTTACGCCAAGAGCTGAAAGTTCGGCCATATTCTGCTAGAGAATTTCTACATATTTTTCATAGATCAATGTACAACTTTAACTCAATAATTAGCAAATATAAATGAACTAATAATAGTCATGAATCACATGAAGACTTTTTTCTATAATATTCCTACGGTCAACCAGGCTAATGTAATTTAGCTTTTTCTCAAAAAAATGACCATGTTGTAGATTAAATTCACAAATTCTAGCTGGAAAATTCATCTAACTATAGAAAGTCAACTGCTCCTTGACTCTTAGCTTGTGTTTAGCCAAGGACTTATATCACAAATGGATATGTGTATGAAAGAGTATGTATACGTGAAAGGTCTTCATATGAATTATCTACAGACACACACAAATGAATTTGAAATGCCGCAAATGAATTTCTATCACCTCAGCCTTTCATTGTGAATGCATTTCTTTAAAGAGAATTCTATGAATCCTCAGTAATTTCAGCAACCCTCTGTAGTTTCTGGCCCAGAGGAAGCATTTACGAGCTGTAAATGCTCTAGATTACAGTCTTCCACATAAACATGTGGATTTTATTTTCACACCAGTGAGGATGCAGAAATAACAGTTTTACATTACAAATGAAAATGTGACTATGCATGAAGAATTCAGAGAACAATGCGGTCTCTATGGAGATCTCTCTCCTGTAACTCTCTGTCACTTCTTCCACTCAGAGCGAGCCTGCTGCCCAATCCACCACCTCCAGCTTTCCTGCCTCAATGCCTTGAAGTCATTTGAGGTTGATGTACTCTTCTACACATCTTTGCACAAATGTATCATTTCTTAATGGGGCCTACACTAAAAATCCTATTTTTAATTCAAACCGATTCACTTTTCTCTTACCCTGCTCAAATATTTTTCGCATAGCACTATCACATTGCAGAATGGCATAAATAACATTTATTGTGTTCACTGTCTATTGTCTATCTCCTCATATTAAAATGAGAGCTCTACAAATATGCATTTTATTTCTTGTGTTTGGCCTTTTGCTGTGCTGCTCTGATAACGAGCAAAAAGTGGTGATCCAGAAACATTCGCAGGCAGGAGTTGTGGTGCACACCTGTAATCCCAGCAACTCCTAGTTGCTTAATTGCCTAGGCTGAGGCAGGAGGATCACAAATTTGAGCCCTGCCTGAGCAATTTATCAACATAGACCATGTATGAAAACAAAAATAAACAAACAGCTGGGGATATAACTCAGTTCCAAGGGCCTAGATTCAATCCCTGTACAGACAGAGACAGAGACAGAGACAGAAAGAGAGATGGAGGAGAGAGAGAAGGAGAGGGAGAGAGAGAAACAGAAAAATTTCCTGAATGAATGTATTGTATTTCTCATCTTGATATACATTGGTTGTGGATCAAGGACCTTTGGTCTGCATTTTCATTTCACAGTGCCAGGCCTAGGAAGTGGAAGCATCTTAATGGGTCCACCATTGTCAAGGCATGGAAGGCACACATGGCAACAGGGTGTTAACTAAGGCTTCTATTTGCAAAAACATGCATGGCCTTCTTACATCACATTGGTCAAGGCAAACACTATGGACACATCAAATTCCCAGAGGAAGGGATGTACCATATTGCCATGTGCTCAGGAGAAAAATGGGAAATATTGAGGAAGTGCTTAATAATTGACATATCACAAATTTATCCTTTTTTTTTATAACAGGTGATCAGTAAAAATATATGTGTAATACACATGAAATGGAAGATTAGTATAGTTTACTAACCTTGAATTTTTTTCTTGAAAATTTTACACCTCTATGTATGAAAGAGCTATCCGTGTTGCTTCACTGGCCAGAAATCTTTATTACAAGTGTCTTGGGCAAATAAGAAAAAGGAAACAGATCCAACTGTAAGAGTTGAGCTTGTCTGGTTCCTGTTTTGTGTTTTGAACTGCTAATGTTGCAGGCAACTGAGTTAGATAGAAATATTATAGGCAGGCAGACAGGGCTAGGTCCTCCAAAGAGCCAGTGCAGAAGCCCAGATACCCTGCAACTGTGGGAGAGACAGACACCTCCTGCTGTTGGCCAGGCCTCAAAACAAAAGATCAAACAAATGCATCCACATCCTAAGGACTGATAGTGTAAATAGGTCTCTATCACCCTGAGGAAGCCAAAAGTCACCATCCTAACCCCCTACAGGAAGGGTCACTGCTTTCTAAGCATGCTCGCTAGCTTATTTGTCCCTGATTTAATCCATTTCACCTGAGCAGTTAATCTTATTGGTTAACTATACTGTCCCACTTTATGCCCACCATGCGAGTTCCCAGGTTTTCCCCACCTTGTACCCTTCCCGCCTTGTGGGTTTACTCTATAAAAGTCCCTAGAAAAGACAGAGTCTTTGGCAACCCACTCTGTCCCTCAGACAGAAGCTTTCTTTCTCTCAATAAATATATTCTTCTTTTAACCTCCATTGTTCCTAAAATTCATTCTTCGATTTTAGAGAACACAAACTCATACCCGACATCTAGTAGGTTGGGAGTTTCACTAAGGTTTCTTTCACTAAGGTATTTTTCTTTTAGAAAGAACTCATCTCAAAGATATATTGAAAACAATGAGTTAGCCTCAGTTTCTTTTTTACCTTTTCTTTACTGCTTCGTTTCTCTCCTTTTTTCCTTTTAACTTTTTATTTTTTCATATGTGGCTCTTCATTTTTCACTTCTGTCTCTAAAAGTTATAACAGGTTTATTTTAAAAATTTTCTTTACATAAAAACAAATTCATAACAAAACATTAAAGGTGAGAAAAGAAGGCATAATTACCTGAAACTTCACTGGATGTGGAGTTTCATTATTTCTTTCATTTTTACCTTTCCCCCGTCCCACGCATTCTTTCACACACAGAGACGCATGCCACATATATTTATCTATTCAAATTTGCTTTTACTGTATAAACAGATTTGGATTTGGACTCTCATCACTGAGACACAATGCCAGACACCCACAATTTTAGACAAGAGGTTTATTTTGGCTTGCAGAAAAAAGGAATTTAGTCCATAGTCAGATGGCTCCAAAGCAGAATAGCATGGCCCAAGAACATGGTGACAGAAAGCTACTCATGGCATGGGAAACAGGAAGCACAAGGAGTCCAGAAGGAGCTAGAAGGGGAATATAACCTGCCTCTTCCAAACAGGCACCCCCTCCTAAGAGCAAGTCAGTTAATGCACCCATAACCCAGCCTTCTTCCAAAGATCCCACCTGCGATTCCATGAAACTTTAGGGGAATATCTATATAAAATCCTAACAGTGTTATTTATTTTTTTTGTTTTCTAAAACATCATATGGAAATCCTTCACTACCAGTCAACTTAACCTATATCAACTTTTTAATGCCTACCTAGTAACATCTAATTTAATTCTGAATGTTAAAGCTATTACCTTCTTTAATATTATGGCAAATATATATACCTATATATTTGCAGATGTTAACAACACCCTAAACAGTGACTGTTTCCACTAAGCAATGATTTCCCATTCTACCCTCTACCCAGGTAATACGTAATCCACTTTCTGTCTTCCATGATTTTCCCTGTTTTAGTTCACATATATGTCAGAATTATACAGCGTTTTTCTCTGTCTTTGTTATTTGACTTAGTATATACTGTTTTCAAGATACTTCCATATTTCAGTATTCATTTCTTGTGACTGAATAGTATTGCACTGTATGTATATACCTTATTCTGTTCACCCACTTATCTCTTAATAGACTCTGCAGTGCATAGTGTCTTTTGGCTTCTGGCCAAAAAAAAAGACAAATTTGTGATATGTTGTTTATTAAGTACTTAACTTAATATTTCCCATTTTTCACCTGAACATATGGCAGTGTGGCACTTCCCTCTCCCTGAGAATTTGATGTGACCATAGCGTTCACCTTGACCAACATGATGTAAGAATAATGCTGTTATGAACATTGTATTCATATCTGTTTGCATCCTTATTTTCTGTTCTTCGGGGTACATAACTTTCACTGGATTTGCTGGTCCACATAATTCTGCGTTTAACTTCTCAAAGAATCTGTTCTCCAAGTGGATGCACTAATTTTGTTCCTCTAGCAATGAACAGGACTCCAATCAATGCATCTTCATCAATACTTTTTTTTAATACTTGATTTTTTTAAAAAACTTTTTAAACTGTGTTTTTTTATTAAGTGGATGTGAAATGTTATCTTATTGTGGTTTGATTTGCATTTCCCTAGTGACCATCTACTATTTTTTTGAGTGCTTACTGGCCATTTGTGTTTTGTTGGAGAAATCTCTCGTTTTTTTTTTTTTCTTTTTGAGACAGGATCTCATTATGCAGTTCAGGCTGGCCTTGAGCTCACTTTGTAGCCCAGCCTGGTTTCAAACTTGCAAGGATCCTTCTGCTTCATCTTCCTGAGTTCTGGAAATACAAGCATGCGCCCCCACGCTGGACTCTCTTTGGAGAAATCTTTAAATCATGTGCTTATTTTGAGTTGGCTCATTTTACTGTTGATTTGTATGTATTTTTATGTATTGTGGATACCTTATTTGCAAATATTTTCTATGGCTAGGTAGATTGTCTTCATTGTCTTGGTAGCATCTTCAGATACATAAGATTTTTCACATTGTTACTGAAGATTGCCTTCCATTTCTTTTTCAGTACTACTAACAATCATGCAATAAACAATCATATACTTGCTTCTATGCATTTTCTTTTACATTTCACTTGTAGAAATAAAATGGATGGATAAAGCACACTCAGTTTTAAAACTTTTGACCAATATTATAGTAGTTAATTCCCTCTATTGAGGTTGTTTGCCAGTGCTATATAGAAATATCTAACCCCCATATTATTATTCATATAACCTTTCTTTTCATCATATCATATAAAAGAAAGTTTTTCACTACTTTATTTGAGTTCTTGGAGGTAAAATGAAATGTGAATGTGGGAGGAATTTTTGGAAACAAAATTTAAATGGAGCAATACTTAAATGCAAAATTTAATTTATTGATATAAGAAAAAGAGAATTCTTAGCCGTGCCTGGTGGTGCACACCTGTAATCCCAGCACTCGAGGTGCTGAAGCTGGAGGATTGTTTCGAGTTCAAGACCAGCCTGGGCTACAAAGTGAGCTCAAGGCCAGTCTGAACAGCACAGAAAGACCCTGTCTCTAAAAGACAAGGGCTGGGGATTTAGCTCAGTGGTGTAAGTACCTGCCTGGCAAGCTGGAGGCTGTGAGTTCAATGCCCAGTGCCAAAAAAAAAAAAAAAGTATTCTTGAATAGCAGGTTTTACATGAATACTATTAGAGTATTAAAGAATGATTTTATAAAAATAGTAATTTCTTAGTTAAATTCTGTGCAAATCAGATCTACTTTTCATTCACACAAATGAAGATACAGGGCTAGGGATATAGCTCAGCAGCACAGCACCTGCATGGCAAGCACAAGGTTGTAAGTTTGATTCCTGATCCACACAAAACAATGAAGATATAGCTAATAAGCATTACCTTTAAAAATATACCTATGAAAAATATTTTCCATGCGTATGCTGATAGTTACATGTTACAATTTTTGTTGCTTGTGTATGTTAAAGTTTCATGTGGAAATTACTAAAGCAAATAATTTGCACCTTAGCCCATAATTATTATAAAAACAAATCATTTAAAACCTGGTAACTACCTGAAGAAAAGATTGTAAAATACAAGTGAAAATATTCAGAGATAAAGTGTTAATGCTCCTTGCATATAAAATACGTACTTCATTTAATTTATAGAAACAACAGTTCATAATTACAAACACTAGAAGGGGTAGATTTAAGCATTCTATCATTCATTATGAAACTCTGTAATTAAAAAAATGTAATAGCCAACTCGATGTGGAGAAAAGATGCTGAGATTTTGTGTTCAGTGAGTCTTATCTTTCACACTTGCCTTCATCTTCATTCTCTGTGTGACCTTGGGCAAGTTACCCATATTTTCTAAGTTTTATTATATTAATCCACAAACAAAGATGATGATACTGGCCTTATTGAGAAACTGCAGGTATTAAATGACACAGTAGATATATATATATATATATATATATATATATATATATTCTATGAAGCATGGCACATTTTATGTGGTACATACACATTGTAAATATATAAATATGCATTTTTCTTAACTATAATATACATATATGATCTATCATATGTAGACGTGAAACTCAAGACTTTTTCATATACAGTATTACTGTTCCATGGATATAAATGAATAAAAATTGTCTGTATTCTAATTTCATATCTGTTACTCTTTGATTTTAATGTTGTTATTCTGTTTTGTTAAACTGCCTAATAATAGCCTGTGGTATATTTAAATAATGAAGGATTCGTTTCTGAAATTAGAAGCATCTTTACCCCTAATGTGAAGAATTACATTAATATCAGTGGGAGGCTGATGTGACTGTCATGCTTGTGGAGACAATAAAAGGAATTCCTGACTAATAACTAACCATTGCGTCCTCTCAGAAGTGGGAATTCTATACGTTTCCCCTGTTGAGATGTTTTAATTCAGTATTGCAGACCTCAGATATTAATTCATATGTACAATGTTTACATAGATTAGGGAAGATATTTATTTGTTGTTTGCAAAGCTAATTACTTGAAAAACTAAAGTTCACCCTATTTAGAAGCAAATGTTTTATGTAATAGTGAACTCACTCTTCTATATGTTGTGTGTAACTACAATTCCTTTGTTGCTATTTATGTGCTTTTAGGGCATACAATCACAGATCTGACACATTATAGGCATATTTTTAAGAGAGACATTGAATAAACAAACATGGTAAAATCAGAAAATGTAGAAGTTATTGTGACTGAAATCATCCTTTGAGACTCTTAAAGTGGTCCATAAATCAGTCATCTCTTCACAAGATAATTAGAGAGAATTTGAATCCCCCCAAAAAAATCCTGCACTATTATTTAAAAATTGAAGAAAACATGAACTATTTATACATGAGGAGCTTCCCACCTCAGGCACAAAACTGGCTTTCTTTGACTTGCTAATTATTGATCATCCTGACCTATCTTTGCACTAACACTGACCCCATTGATTTGCCGAGTTTCTACCTACACTGCCCCTTTTCAGTTTCAAAAGACGAGAAATTAAACAGAAAATGAAGTACTGGTGACTCAGTTTCTTTTACTTCATAGTTGAAAGTAAAAATTTTAAAAGTATTTAGCAAATTAGCTAGTTTTAATTTTGATGTGTAATCCCCATTTGTAATCATGACTCCATCTTTATTCCTTAATACATTTTTAATTTCTTCTTCTGAGTATATTTACTTCTCCTTCATTTCCCCGGAAAGCCATCCTCACAAGAACTGGGAATTTTGAGGAACTCACAATGACTACAGGAGAAGTTAGCTCATTTAGCCACATTTCCTAGGAATCTTAAGAAAGCAAGAGAATTCTAAAGGTAGCATCTATGAACATGAGGGAAAGACGCCTGCTCAGAAATTGTTAGTACTCCCCAGGTTTATTTCTAAATCCACCATTTGGGCCTCCCACCAGTCAGCTCTGAGGCTGCTCCATGCTGCTTTCATGTTAAAAAGCTCCTTTGTCAAAGCCCTTAGGTCCAGTGGTGATAACTGCTACAGAAAAATACTTGTGATAGAAAGATATATTTTCAATAACCCTTGACTTTTATTAGTTCAGTCACTGCTAGAATAAAGGGTAAGTGGGCCCTTGATATTTTAAGTGTTCCATGTCCCGCTCCATCTATTTCCCAGGTCAGCATTCTTTACTGATGAAAATTCTGGTCTGGATTTTGGTTAGCTGTCATGGGGTGAAAGTCTGCAGCATTACCTACATTTGAGCTTTGGTTACTATCCCCAAAAGTCTACAATCAATAATAGTAGCATGAGCTTTTGTAGAGGTTTTCTTATTTTCATTATCTCTGAAAACCAAGTGTCAGATTATGAAATCTATAGTAGTATGCTTAGAGGATAGAGGATTCCCGAAACAGACATAAATAACATAATTTTCTGTGATAAAAATTTAAACATAACCAAGAAGATTCTTAAAATGGCAGATAAAATTTTACAGAAGAATTCTGTAGCTGCAGGTCAATGTTGTGGATAAATTTTTAAAAATTGTCTTATCCATGAAACTTTTAGTAGCCTATAATTTTTAAGACCTTTCTAAATTGGTGCTGGTGTGAACACATTATCTGACAAGAATTATTTAGCATGAAGATGTATGGATCAAATATTTTTAATATAACTTCAAATTTGCTCAAGGATTCAATTCAGTCTAAGTGCTTATATATCCTTAGATAGTAGATCTATGGTAAACTACACATTACATAGTGAAAATTTTAGCTCAAGCATTTGGCAATAAATTAAAAGTTGACCTTCAAAAGTGTAGAGATGAGCAAGATTTATTGTTCTCTGACATTCAAAGCTGCTTTCTCTGGATTTCAATGAAATGGCCACTGATACAGAGAAAGAGAATTAGTACAAAAGCAAGGAAGAGTGGATCCTAGCAGTGACACTAAATGCTGGGTAACTTAGTTGATACCCCTAGACCTCCCGGTGGTCATCAGTGAAATGCAGGAATTAGATGATCTCTAATAACAATTTGTATTAGAAATTTCTGCTTTTATTGCATAGTGCAATCTGTTTCTTTGCAGAAAAAAAAATTGAAGCCAATTTTAGATGAAATTAGTTGAAAATCTTATAAAAAGGAAATATTTTGAGTTATATGCATTTCCATATATATTTTGTAATTTTGGCCTTAATGATACATCATTACTTCATTGTAAAAGAATTTTAAGTATTTTCTTCTCTCTTTCCACTCTTAGATCTGTGATGGAATGGAATAAATTTAGAAGTAAATCAGTATTGGTTTTATTTACCTACAATTTTAAATGTTTTATAAGAGGCATTATTGTTGTTTTTGGTTTGTTCATTATGATAAGCAAAATCAACCACATGAGCAGTGTAGAATGGGAATCATGGTCATCAGGCAAAATAGATGATATTTAAGTTCATTTAAAAAAAGAATGAGAGGAGAAAATCTAGATCAGAGTATGTAAAGTTTATGTGAAATCAGTCCTTATGGTAAACATAGAGAAGATAAATGTATATAATTACGTAAATGAGAAAAACATAAAATTATGAAATCAAAAAATATTAGATTATACTATACTACCAGAAAATTCATTTGAAAAGAAGCCAAAGTATACTTTCTCAGAAATGAATTTTAAAAAGATATTCAGTTTCTTGCTAGAGGAGCTAATTTGAGAATACCTTAGCTATTTTTTTCTTATCCAAACTTTGCTATTTTATGCTAGTTAAGATTGATAGCAACATTTCCTTGGCAAGAATTTCAGCTTAAGAATTTAAGGGTCAAGCATAGTTTGAAATATCTATTCAGTCATCTCGTAGATGCTTTTCCTATGGTGAAGGACTTTAATTCTTGGGAAATACAGCTGATTGAGGAAAGAGTTCGGGAGACAGATGGTGAAAGTTTTGAAGTGTAAAAGTGGTATTTCAACAAGAAATCACATTAGAGAGAAAAATCAAAGTTAAAACTTCTTAGATTAGTGTAGTGGTTGATTGATTGTGTCAACTTGAGAAGTTTAGAAGCTTAACTAAGTCAGTTCAGCATTTCTACACCCTAGAGTACAGAACACTTGCCCTAGGGTGTAGATTACCCACTCTAGGGCAGATCACCTGCATGGTATAAAAAGGTAAATGAGGATGGACAGGTGGCTTTTGTACTTGGGAGGAGCTCCAGTATTAGCCGTCAGGTTGAATGTCAGCTCCTGGCTTCTAGTGCAGAATCTTTGCCTTCAAAAAGTAACCTGGTGGAGACTTCTGAGAATTTTCCATTGGGAGGATTAGGTTCATAATAACTTACTTGTAAGAAGCCCTCTGAAGTTGTTCTGAAGCCTTGTTTTAATATTTTTTAAAATTCTTTATGGAGTGTATATATACTCTAGACAAGAGAGAATAGTGTTGTAGGGTGTCTGTGCTGTACATTTTAAGGAATTCCAGACTAAATGCTTAGCTTGTTGTCTCCTTGATTGTTACCACAAGAGCTGTCTGATGGGATCCTTTGTGACTTTTACAATAAGTAATGGCTAACTGAACAGGAAGCCATACAGTAACCAGGAGAGTTAAAATTTCCTGAGGATGTTTAACAAAAGTACTTTGAGCTGTATGGAATCCTCTCTTTCCAAATGGCTGCATGAGCAGGGAGAATTTGAAAGATGTAAGCTGAGCCTGTGTAAAGGATAGGATTTATACCTGCACCCGAATGGAGAGGTATGGTAAGGGCAAGTAACTCAACTTTCTGCACTGATACGAAGTTGCCTGGAGGGTGTCCCAACTCTGTAATGTCTGTCAGACTGACAATCGCATATCTTAACATCCTAGGCACCTCCATCAGGAGACAGTTCTCTATGTGAACCACGTTTCACTGGGACCAGGCAGAGGAATGTTTCTCAGGCCTGGCCTGGTGCTGCAAGTAAGGTCAACTGTCTCCATTAGTATGCTGAGGCCACGAGCCCAGTTCTAGGCCAATCATTCAGATCCACCCAGAACTGTGCCCCACTAATCTGCTCCACTAATTTCCTAATCCATTCAAATTGACATCTCAATTAACTATAGCAAGGATATATGTTCTGAATCCATATACTAAGGTATTAAAATTCTATCAATGAATGTCTTACTTATCTTTAACATGACTGTGTAAAAATGGTAGCATTCTATTCTGACCTAAGAACAGATTTGCATACAGTGGACAAGCTCATAAAATAAAACAGTAACAGAAACTGCATTTCTGGAAAATCAAACAAAGTGCTTGAAAATGGAAGGCACAAGATGTGTCAGTAAGGTCTAAATTGAAGGCTCCACCCTGGGGTGACTGAAGACAGTTTTTGTCTCTAATGAGATTTTATCTATAAAAGGAAGAGTTGGATTCTCAGACATCAAGACTTGAAGAGATACCATGCCAAGAAAATCGAGGAACATAAACAATATTAATGTAAAGAACTGAGTTTGCTTTGGTTGAAATCAGTTGACAAATATTTTAACTGTGAGACATCACACTGGCAATAGACTTTTCATGGAAGCATTAACACTGAGGATAGTAAAACAGAAATCTCAAGATTTCCCATAGCTAGTTTATTTGATGAATCATTAATGTTTCTAATATAACTGTATGGATGACATGTGTTTCCTGGTTATCACATAGCCCTAGATATTGAGTCTGAATGTCTAGAAATCCGGCAGGGATTTCACACAGAAAATCACCAAAAACCAAAGTAGATACAGACATCTGATTCAATAACTAGAGGATGGTGTAATTGGCTTGGGTGAGAGAGTTGAGGCTGATTCCCCAGCTGTAGAAAACGTTTCTTAGTGTTGTACTCTATCACTTATATGTGGTGTGGAACATTCTAGGGTGTTATTTATGATTAATATCCCTGACTGTGACAATTTCATCAACATTGGAGAGGGGTAAAAAGGACCAAGCCGGTTTTATCATAATTGGGGTTTTAGAAAAATACGCTCTTCATAGGTTCACTTTTATTTATTTATTTACTTGTTTTTGCAGCACCAGGGATTGAACTTGCAACCTCACTCTTGCCAGACAGGCACTTATGTCACTGAGCTAAATCCCTGGCCCTTGTCTTTTTGAGACAGAGTTTCACTATGCTGTTCAGGCTGACCTTGAGCTCACTTTGTAGCCCAGGCTGGTCTTGAACTCACAACGATCCTCCTGCCTCAGCCTCTTGAGTGCTGGGATTACAGGCGTGCGCCACCAGGCCTGGCCATAGGTTCACTGTTAAAAGCCAAGACTTTCTTTCAAACTATTTGAGATTCTGAATATTCACTGAGAAAAGTAACCTGAAATTTTATAAACTATTTTAACATTTTTGGGGATCAGAAATAAATTTTTTCATAATAAATTCTTTATTTTGAAAACTCATACAAGCATCTTTTCCTTGATTACCCATATTTTATATTGGCAGAAGTAAAACCTGTGCCTGTTGTCACTGTTTTTACACAAAATGTAGAAATGATGCCTTCTTAGTGACCACAATTTATTATGCTTCTAATGTGCATTGTGTTTTCCCACACACGCACAAAGTTAGAAAATCAAAATTCTTGACTTGCCACTCTTCTCTGAATAAAGCTGTATTGGAATTGTGACAATTTCATATATTTAGTTGCAGTCCTTGTTGTACTCATCTACATAGGCTCAACATACTTTTCCAGTATCCAATATAAAAAAAATTAAAATACTCTGTCTTGTAGACTAGTTTTTAAACAGAAACACTGTTGTGATACAGGACATATAACACACACACACACACACACACACACACACACACCTGAATCAATGCCAAGAAATGGTTCTCTGCACTTTAGAGAACCTGGGAAACAAAAGACGTGCTACCTAGCACATGAGATAGTTACCGCTTTCCCCCATTATATGATGCTGATATGGCACTAAATTCTGTAGTGCTATTTCATAGATAGACATTGTCATGAGCTCTATTTTTGCGTATATATTATTGCCGTACTGTGTTTTGGAGTTCATATATATGCTCTATAAAAGGAAAACATTTAATTCTTCCTTTATTGTTGGAAGGGATTGTGGGATGTGTATCACTAGAACAGTATCAAATATTTTTAATATTTTTAAGGACAGAAAAATAATGTGTTTTTCAGAACCAGAGTTAAGAAAAATCTTCTGTGATGTGGGATGGTCGTTTCCAAATGAAATACTAACTTGGTGGAATCTTTCTCAAAAAAGGGTAAAAAAGATAGGAGAATAAGAGAGGACCTAGATTTAGGTGCACAAAATTTCTATGCCTAAGTGCTTCACATATACATATTATTTTCATTAATTCAATGAGATTTCCTTCAGTAGTATCAGGTGGCCTTAGGGTCAATACAGAGACATAATAACAACCAACACACTACCACTATTTTTTGTTTTCAAATTTATTGTTTTTATTAGTACATGTTTGTAGTACATATACTTTATAATCATCTTGGGTAGAGGGTAATGTGTGTGATTCAGCTGCCTTTTATAAAAAATTCCTTTCCTATTCTTTCCTCCCCACTCTTCTAATTCCCTTTTCCCCATGTTCATTCTTTTTGATATTACTGATGTTAGCTCATGTTTATGGCATGCAATGTTTGCATTCATTGAGGTTACTAGATTACCATACATGGCATATCTTTGTTCGACTTATTTGCCTTCTGTTCCCCCTACCCGCTTCCCATGGGCTCTTGGATTCTTGCACGTTTGCAAGATATCCATCTCCTTGTCTCCTTCTATACATTCTTCATTTTTCTCTTTGTTTACATTTTGCCTTACTAAAATGAGAGAAGCCATATGGTATTTATGCCCCTGTACCTGATTTATTTCACTCAACAATATATTTTTCAGTTGTATCCATTTTCCCACAAATGTCTCAGATTTGTCCTCCTTTATGGCTGAGAAGTATTCCATTATGTATAGACAACATATTTTCTTTATCTAATTGATTGTTGACAACTACTGACACACTTAAAGGATACTGGAGAAGGCATTCAAATGGATAATAAGATTGTATATAATGATATAAGGGCAGTAGGAAGTGCTGTGAAAAAAAAATGTGTATCCTACTAGTGACCTTTAAAATAAAAATGAGTTATCAAACAGTGAGAAAGAGCCAAACATTCCAGGAAGAAAACATGTCATCATGCAATGGTCCCGCATCTATGAAGGATCTAAAATGTATGACATGTCAAAAATTTTGACTTCTGCATGGCATTTAATTTTCCGTGTCCGTGTTTTCAATAATATGTCCTCTGTAAAATTTGCATCTTTAGAAAATGCTGATTTTCTCTCTGTGCTAGCTCATGCCCTCACTGTCATCTGCCCACATCTATATCCTCAAAGCACCGGCACATCTGAGCATTCAGAATTTTGCCGCGAGCTGCGACAGCTCCTTTCCCACCAGTGTTTGAAATCAAGTTTAAAGTCATGTTGCATGTGTTAGTTTTATAATTAACTGAAAATAATTGAAACACATTTTTAACAGTCTTAAAAAAATAGAGGAATGCTTGCCAGGGTCACAATTAACAAAATATATGGTGCTGAAAGAGACATTTGCACTGCACTAGGCAAATACAGTATCTTTTTTTCTAAGATGTGGTATAAGATGATTCTTTGCTTTTTTTTAGACCTTAGATGCCTCTTTTCTGTTTGATTGCTATGAAAAATGCAAGATAGTCTCTTTCTTGTTTTATAAGCCTGATCCCCATGGAGTCAATACTGAGTGTGTGTCAATTCACATGGAATTTTGCCAGTTGACATGTGAGCGGCAGTTTTGAAGCTCTGAAAACATGACACTGAGTCTCCTCGAATACTTTTTTGTAGTTTTCTGAGTGCTTTCAGATGTTTATATCTGATTTCTGCTATAAAGTTTTGCTTACACCTAGTAAACTATTAACTGATTTTTTTAAAAAATGTATTTTATATCCACATAATCTTAAGTTTTGTGTAGTTTCATACACTTTTTTTTTCCTGAAGTAAATATTCCTAAAACAGCTTTCTACTGCCTCATGGGCCTAACTCAGATCCCTGTGGATCCAGGTTGCCTCCTCACTGCTTCTGCGCAGTCAGATTTCTCAGCCTGCGTCGCCTCCTTGCTTGCAGTGGTCTCTGACCCACTGCCTGATCAGAATCAGCACCACGGTACTTCAGCACCATGGTGGAGGAGGTGTGAAGATGGCTACAATGAAGTGCTACACAAAGCTTCCCAAGAAAATTTCATTTTCTTCCTAGTGACTTAGACATTCTGTGGTCAATGAAATAAAAGTAAAATCCTAAGCATGAGAGTTTTCTGCTTCCCTATAGTTTGAATATTGTTATTGAAAATTAAAGGTATTTCAGTTTTGGTTGTCCTTGATTGCACTTACTTCCTCTATCTTAAGTCTTTCCCAGTGGTATGTTGTTTTTTCTCAGTCATCACATTTTCAACTCTGACCTCTTTTGGATCTGGCTCCTGACCTGTATGTGCCCCCTAAACTGACATGCTGTTTTAGGATCACCTGCTCACATTATTCTGTTCCCATTTACCTTCTGGAATTGAGTGTGTATTTATTGGAGCTGAAGAACACGTTACAGAGCCTATGACCTTCTTATGTATTATTTTTTTCTTTCTAATTATGGCATCTTATCTTAAAGAATTAGCAATAATAACCATAGCACTCAAGATCAGTTCTTCTCAGCTCCCTCTGCAGTTGTGATGTAAGTTAGAAGTGAGGGAAGTAATTGGAAGGGACTTCAGGAAAGTCCATTCATCTGTCTTTACCATATTTCCTCAATGAAACACTAGACACAGTAATGGGAGCTCTAAAGAGAAGGCTTCCTTTGACTTCTAGGCAGGAGGCAAAGCACTACAGGTAACCCAGGAGGAAATAAAAGAAGCCTGTATCTTGATAATTTCTCAAAACCTCCATACTACCTTTGGTCAATAACCATCTGAGTTCTTTCCTACTCATACCCTTAAGTAACTATATTCAAGTGTTTGTTACAACCATCCAGAAACAAATCCAAAAGGATACACAAAGTATATGATTGATAAATTGCTTTAATTGATGAATCGACTATTCCCATCCCCCTTTACATGTTGTAACACAGAAGAAGTAGGTGGATTTTATAGCTCACATGTTTTGGAAACAGAAGTAGATAAGAACCGTCTCAAACCACACAGTGATATTATTAATGTTTCAAATGTGGAAATTACAGAAATTGAAATAAGCAAGCATCTATTCAGTAATAATATGGACTGAAAATTATACTAATATTCTTATTTCATAAATAATGGTCTATTGAATTTTGCAGAAAAGCAAATAGAATTAGAGAAATTAAGTAACCTCTAAGGCCACATAGCATATTACTTCCAGAGTCAATATTTCAATATTAGTAAATGCTCTGATAAATTATATATATATATATCTAATATATTATGATATATATAATGTTACATATATTTTTCCTTTATGTCTACCCCATATATATTTCCCTAATAGAACAAATGGCATCAGAGTTCAATAATTTAGAAGGAATAGAAAATTCTACATTTCATTTCTCAATAAAATGGCAATTTCTGCCTCTGAACGGGAGCAGCTTATAAATTATGGCATCCCAGATGAACAATACTAAAATTAGATGACGAATCTCAGCTAAGTGGATTAACAAGGACATCAAACGTGAAGCAACCAGTGGAATGAATGAACATCTTATCCTTAGTAGTCATAGGACTATAGATTTATCAAGAAAGGAGAGGGGTTTTTAAAAATATAGAAATCAAAGCCTCTCATATTTGGCTCCTGAACTCACAGAAAAGTGCTGATAACTTGCAAAATACAAAAAGCAAGACCTACATTTGTCAGTCCTGGTTTAAAAAAAATAACAAGGTCAGTAAGATATGCTGACTTGTGCTTAAAAATAACATTATTTATTAATGTTTGTCATAGGTGAGGATATGCTTAAACTTGAAGTAGACACTACAAGTCATGATTAGTACATTAGCCAATTGCTCTATTGTCTTTGGCATCTGTTTTGAAAGTTGTTTTGTATTTAATTTTCCTTACATGCTGGAAAACAGGAAGAGTATTTAGTAGTTAAACATGGATGAAGTAGTTAGCAACTCTGAATCTTAGTAATACTGGTTATAATACAGCTTTTTAAAAACCCCAAAAGTCACAGATTTTGTGGTGCTCACATCTGATTTTGAGCCCTGCTTCTAGATGTAACAAAATTGATCAATATAAATAGGTGAGACAAGAATTAACTGTAAGAATAAATTGAAGATTCGTATCTTTTTGTGTTCACAATGAACTCAGACTGCAAATTGTCCAGTAATTCAGAATATAAACTGTTGTGGGTTAAGAACTGGTGGTAGAGTTAAACACTAGCATGGTGCTAAGTGTAGATGGTCCACCTGAAGAAAGCTGCCAGCATAAAAGGGAGACTTGGAGAAGCACTTAGTGTCGTGGGTTCTCCTAAGTGTTGTTTGAAGGTGTTGGTACTTTTGGATCTGTTGGTTTTCCTGGAGGAGCTTGATATGCTGGCTTTCTGTTATGAACTCAGCTGCTATCATTGGAGGACCTTGGGACTTTGTCACTGAGAATGGCTGCAATTCACTTTGGGGGACCTCTGGTCCTTACTTTGAACATCACTTCCTGACTCTGGAGGGGAAGAAGGGTGCTGTTCAATCTTGTCACACGGGTTTCCTGGCATGGACTTGGCTGTTCTCATCATGGGAGGAGCTCAAGACCTCATTGTCGCTGAGGAAGACTGTGGTACTTTTCCGGGGAGCCCTGGTCCTTATATTGAGCATAGCTTCTTAGCTGTAGTGCACAACCCCTCAACCTACTGGCACAGATCCTTCACCACCCGGCATAGACTTTTCAGCTTCCACTGCTGACTTTAGTCCATCCCAGCACAGATCCATGAAACAGACTTGCATGAGTCACTGCTGTGGGCTCTAGGCCTTCATTTGGACTTGTGGGGGCACTCTCATGTGCTCTAGGTCTTCAGCTGGATTCATGCAGGACATTGCTGTGGGATCCAAGCCCTCTGCTGGATTCTCTAGGTCTTCAGTGTGTGGACAGATTTCCTGCATTTCTTATATTTGACTCTGGGTGACTATCATAAAATAAAACTATAAATGATGTGTCCTATATGTAGTTTTCCTTGCAATCTCCCGACTACAACAGTAAGTCTTAAGTTTTTTAGTAAAAAAGAAGAGAAATGTGTGTGAAAGCTTTCTGGACAAAAATTTAACCCCATGTACCTGAAAAGCAGATGGACAGGGACAGCATATTATTGAATAATTCATTGCTCTAGCAGAGGGAAAAAGCTTGACCTGTCAAAAGAGCAAACTACCTTAGACCATCTTGACCCCTACAGAACCTCCTTCAGAGTAGCCTAGGAAAGTCTCCCTCATTTAAACAAATGGGAAAAGAATCACCATTAAACTCGAAAACAAGACTGTAAAATAAAATGGATGAAAATGAAATGAGTAATATTTCTATAGTTAAAACATCTCAGGAACAATTGCTCATTGGGACAGTAGTTTTGATATAATATTTAAAAATGAGCTGTATGGGTTTTAGCAGACATCAATATAAAAGTTTAAAATAATGTGGCTACATGATAGAATAATATGAGTCTAGAAATAAAGAACCGCAGGGAAAAATATATAAACTCAGTAGGTAACAGATATCAAAGAAATCATGGAGAGGGAATAGAAACAGCAAGAAGGAAATAAATAAGAAAATAAAAATCAAGGAAGCTTTGCAGAAAAGATAATAGACATGAAAGATATGAAAAGATCAAATGTTTGTCTAATAGAGTTCCCAAAAGGAAATTCAGAATAATAAAGCATAATAGTTATAATTAGTTTGCAAATGTTCTTTTAAAAAGAAAATTTAAATCTGCATGTTAGAGTAAGTAGATTCTCTACTTTAAATATTCTATTCAGAATATTTAAAACTTAGACAATTCTTAAAGCAATTATTGAACTTATAAATATAGGAAAAGTAATCTTTGGCAATCTAGGAAAGAGATTATTTAAAAAGGAAAAAAAATAGTCAGGATGACATCCACATTGATTGCAATGTTTTATGCCTATTGACAATAAAATGTTCTCAGATATTCAAGGAAGGAAAATGTGAGCCAAATATTTTATAGACAAACTGCTCATTAAGAACAATGGTGATAAATAAATTATGAATGTACAGTGTTTGGGAAGTATTACTCACATGATTCCCCTCTTGAGAAATCTGTTAAGAGAATTAATGTCAGATCACCATAAAATGGCCAATACATTTTGACATAAACTTAGGACTAGCACTAAACATATTAGAATTGAAGCTAATATATGAGAATGAGGAAAAGATAATAGAATGTGTCTATTTATAAAAATAGATATAATTAATCAAGATAACAGTAGTCAGTAAAAATGAAAAAGTAAGAATGATGGTAGGCAGGAGAATGCTATTTATAGTCTGCTTATAATATATGGCATCTAAAAATGAGTGAACTAAGGTAAGAGTATTAGAATCACAGTAATATTAGGACCAAAACGCAGATGATCTTTAATAAAATGGCCCTTTTCTAAAACTAAAAGGAAAGATAATTTTTAAAAATTATATGATGGCTAAATTTGAAATGTGCAATATGACAGATTTATATATTAGTCATCATTTTTATCAAAAAAGTAAATGAGAATAACCCACTTATTAAAGAAAATCAGCCTGATGGTGCATTACTGTAAGTGCAGCATGATCATAAATTGAGGTAGGGGGACTGAAAGTTTGAGCCCTATCTGAGCAACTAAGCAACTTAGTGAAACTTTGTCTCAAAATAAGCCGTACAAAGGGGCTGAGGATGTAGCTCAGTGTGAAGGACCTGGAGTCAGGACCCAGTATCACCAAAAACAAGACAGAGCAAAACAACCATAAGAAAGGAAAACATGCAAATCATATAAAGCGAAAGGCTAAATTGCGATGTTTCCAGGAACTATATTAAAAACAAAGTGATTCAAAAAGTTTCAGAGTGATGTATGGGACAGAGAAGGG